>JANHGN010020465.1:0-34754 GCA_024605025.1 Megaceryle maxima | reverse complement strand
CTGGAATAACTTTTCCCATTTATTCTACAAATTTTTCAGCATCTAAGGTAGGAACTCTACTAATGATACCATTATTAAGTACCCAGCCCTGGTATATTTCTTCTCATAGTGAGGAGGAATATTCACCCAATGCATTCAATAACACAAGCAAAACCACTATGTTGTCATGCAATTAAAGACTGAGTTGTAATGCAATTAATGAAGTTAATTAATTAAGTTTTATTTATGTTTCCCAGCTGTTGACACCTAAACTTCATAACCTTTGTATTTTTCTAAGTAATTTAAAAAATAATATTATCATTATTAAAAATTAGTATTCTCTTAGATGTTATTCCTAGGTTGTCTTACTGTGAAGTTTATTTATATAAGTGTGTATACCAAATACCACAGAAAAGGCCTTCAATATTCATGGCTAGAAACATACAGACTCATGACTTCTGGGCCTGTAGCCAGATTTGGGTAGAGGAGATACTCCAGCACTTGTAGACTCTTCAGCCTAGTGGAATATAATGACCTTTTCCAGTCCCAGAACTGAAATTAGTCATGTGGCCCATGTTGATGGCAGCCAGATTTCTGTTGATGACAGCCACAAACTGCTGGTCTTTGCTGCCCAGAACTGTAATTTTAATACCAATCCTAAACTAGTTTATCAAGCCCCTTTCAGACATGATGCAGTCTGTTATATCAACCTTACTTAACACTGGGGTCCGGGGCTGGTAGGAAACAGTAAAATTAAATTTAGGACTGACTGAAATTGATTTTTGGATCACAAGGGTGATTATAATTCAGGATGGGACAAAAACATGTCCTCAAGTTACATTTGGCACCCAGACTGAGAATTTGAACCCGATTGGGAGCGGGGAATGGCTGGAAGTGCCTGGGTCTACTGGAGCAGAGTTGGGCTAAAGGTTTAGGTGATGGAAAAGGGCACAGTCAAGCAAGGTTGATAAGTTTTATTTAGTTCTGGATCTGGCAAGGGTGTCAAGATTTGATTGCGGTTTGTACTTCTGTAAGATGGAGTCCTAAAATTATATAGGGATGTCATATTGTCACAGGCCCCAACACGACCTTAGTAAAGCCTCCTATGTCCACCTTTAACCCTACATCACAGCCGTTGACAAATGGAACCTTAAAATCTTGTCTTACCTTAACTGTGACTCTTGGCAGCCCAACTCTTGATCTAGTTATGGGGCTGAAATCATGGTCTTAAGCTAAGAAACATTCATTAGATAGAGCCAGCACAATCATAGTAAAATTTATTTGCTCACATGGAGCAGTTACATTCAGCAATACTGCTTCAAGGCCCAGCTGGGTAAATCAATGTGGTTATATTGGTACTTTGTTGTTCCTGAGAATCTGAGCTCTCTCTGAACACTGGGAGATGTGAGGACATAGAGCTAGCAAGTTTGAGGAGAAGTAACTGTAGGAGGTTTCAGCATTACCCAGAATATACAGATAGCAGAAGGTTCCCATTATGGCCTGTGTGTAATGACAGCTGCTGACAGCTGGTGAAACTCCAGCTGAGAGCTTTTATATCGGAAAATTTCAAAGTGAACAGCTTTAGAAACAGAATGGGTCTTATTTCCATTGCCAGAAAAAGTGCTCTTTAATGTGCAAGGGCAGTGTTTATTTTTGTGTGTGACACACATGGACACTTTGATATACAGCTCAGGTGCTCCTTTTCAAAATAGTACTTATTTTAAGCTGACAATGGGAGGTCTCATTAGAAAATCAGTCAAGTTGCATCGTTTTTCTCAGGAGTGAAATGTGTCAGCTCTATTCCTTCTTGTAATCCATATCCTTCATCAACAAGAACCATGGCTAAAAGTTTTAAATCCATGTTGGAAACCAGTTCTCATTCTTACAGACTGGAAGTTATGTCCACACAAATTCACATTTCTTGGAGACCAGAGAACAACATGTGGGGTTTTACAGAAAGCAGGAGCAGGTTAAAAAGAAAATGCAAGCTCTTTGTCCTCTGACAAAATGCAAAACTGAGTGAGTGACAGGGAGTGATTTTTTTTTTTTTTTTCCAAGATTGAGAATGAAGGGGGGAAAAATACTGTCAGTATGATAGTGAAACATTGCATTCCCCTGGGAAATTAGTCTTTGTTACCTTGCTGTGTGAACTTTCCCTGAATCTTCCCTTGAATCATACTTCACATATAATTAAAGATACTGGAAATAAAACCAAAACTTTGTTTCTACTCCTGGTGAGTGGTATCAGACTAGAAGCAATGAGCTGTTTCTGAAGCATCTCCTTGCCTCATCTTTGGTGGATCAGAAGAGCTATCCTGGGATTCTCCTTTCATGGATAAACTTTTTGAGATGCTTAGCTAATGCAAGTAGAAAATGCTTCCCCTGTGGATACAGGGTGCAGCAGAACCCAGGTGCACTGGGAGATATTAAAGGAGTGTGGGCAAAGTCCTGTTGCTTCCTCCTGGTGCAATATTGAAAAATCAGGATCTTTACCTTTCTCTTTTGTAGCAGCTTAGGAAAAGGAACAATAAATAAAATGGCAGAAATACATATTTTAGGTTAAACAGGATTGTGAGTACTGCTGAGAAGTGTGGAGGAACTCAGCTTTTTGAGATGAATGGGCTACACAATGGGCAAAGAAATTTTCAGTTTATCACAAGGAAAGGAATAATTTAAACTATTAATTTATCCCATTAGTTCCTATAGTCATTGTCACCACTTACAAGTTAACTCAAGATGTAACCTTGAGCTGACTGTGGAAATGCTCAGTGTGGAGCACCACCCAGAAAAATCACCTAAATCCTGTGATGCATAAAAGAACAGAAAGTACAGTGCAACAGTCAAAGGAATGGCTTCAACTGGCATGTTCATTGTAGTTTTACTCATTTCTAAAGAATTTAAGATAGAAGTTATAAAGCAGGCAATGGAAATTATTAGTTACGTTATTAAAGTAGGCAATGGAAATTATATAGTGCCTAGGCAAACAGTGCAGAGCAAGCAGCATGCCAAATTATCACAATGATGTTTTCTTAGGTTCATGTGCTCGTACCTGCCCTGAGATTTCACAGACCAATAGTGCAGCAGGAGTCAATGCTCAGAATCCACAATGCTGAAAACAAATGCCATGATATTAGAAAGGATAGGTTATTTTCAAAGATATAAAAATACTTCAGGGCATGAGAGAAGTATTTAGCAATAGAAATCTCACAGGGAGGAGATTTTTTTAATTTTTCATGGTTTGTTGTGTCTTCCTCATAAATACTTACTGCTAAGTGCAGTGAAAGAACTTGATGGAAAATTAGTGTGATCTAGTCAGGACAGTCCCATATAACTATATGTATAGCTCCTTTAATTTTGATTATATTATTGAAATGAATAAACTGTTCACTTGCATACCTATTTCCAGGATAGGCCCTAACTGCTGTAAAGTACCATCCAGTTGTGAGCTACCATGCTTGACTGAACTTCCTCTTCTTAACGCTGCTAACCAAGAGCTGGGCTTTGTACGTCTCATTAATCTTCACAGAAAATTGTCTTGGAGGATGCGTGGGCAGAGTCAGTGATATGAGGACATAGTTTTGTGTACAAAACATTCCTCCCACGCAAATGGTACTCTGGGGGTGGCTGCTATTTTTAGTGTCAAATATAAAAGCCACAGTCCAAAAATAAAAAAGTGTCACTGCAAATAATAGAAGTGAGACCGACAGGTCAAATCTGGGCTCTTCTAAAGGTGGATGTGTGTGGGCTGTGAAGATGGTTCAAGCGAGTCATTTTTCAGAATGAAGAAAATATGGGAAATGAATGAAAAATGCTTTAGCTGTTGATCATTTCCTTTTTCATAATAACAATTGAATGGAACATATTAGTGAAATTCATGTACTCTGCACCTACATTTTGTGGTTTTTAGTGAATATGTTGGGTGTTCAATCCAGGATGTCATAGATGGATCTAGTGCTTCTTTTGACTTAATCACTTGTTTAAAAATGTGGTTGTGCTGGTTTGACCTTGGCTGGATGTCACGTGCCCACTAAGCTGCTCTATCGTTCCCTTCCTCCTCCTCTTAGCTGGACAGGGGGAAGAAAATAAGATGAAACATGTAGGTTAAGACAAAGGCAGTTAAATGAAAAGCAAAGGGAGGCCATGCACATGAAAGCAAAAGAGAACAAAGACTTATTCTCTACTTCCCATCAGCAGGTGATGTCTGGCACCTTTCCTGGGAAGCAGAGCTTCAAACGCCTCCAGAGGCTAAGTGGAGTACATGCACACACACACTCAACTCTTTTTCTAGCTTTTATTGTTAAGCTGACACCATATGTTATGGAATATCCCTTTGGTCAGTTTGGGTCAGCTGTCCCAGCTGTGTCCCCTTCCAAGATCTTGTCCACCCCATCCCACTGCTGGGGGGGAATGTTGGAAAAACAGCCTTGGTGCTGTATGAGCCCTGCCCAGCAGTAGTCACAGCATGGGTGTGTTATCAGCACCTTTCCAGCTCCCAGTGCAAAGCACAGCGCTGGGAGAGCTGCTATGGGGAAAATTAACTCCACCTCAGTCAGACCCGATAGAGTGGTTTAGCAAAGCATGCATTTTAATGCAGCGAGAAGGACTATTAATGCCCCCAAATTATCACATAGTAAATCATAGAGTGAAATTATAACCTGCTCTGTGTTCATTCCCCATGAGGATGTTTCTACCCTTAGATGAGAGAACTGGTTACTTCACTCTCCAACTCATCCCTGCTTACTCCACCATCAGCTCTATGTGTTTAGGTCTCTCCGGAAGTACTAAGTGTCTCATCTGTATGTGAAGACATGAGATGAGGTTCTGTTTGACCTCACACTGTGTAATGCTGGGGACTTAGTTTACAGTCAGTTTCAGCACCCAGGCACCTTTACAGTTATTGGGGTTTCAGAGGGAAATTTCACTGAGTGGAACTAGTATTGTTAATAGTGAAACAAACCAAACCCCATCCTGACCTGCAAAGCAGCTTCAATAACTTTTTCTTTTTTGGTCCTCTAACCGAAGCAAAGATGCTATGTCACTGCATCTTCCTCCCTTCTGCCCCCATCTTTCTCTTCCCATATGACTCACTCCATGCACAGCAGAGGTCCCTGCCCCTGCGCTGTGATGCCACGCTTGCTCTGCAGCCCTCAGTAGGGATCTTTCTGACACAGGTTTTTTGCACTTGCCTAAAGTGAGGTCCAGCTGTACAGCTCCTGGCAGGAGGAGGCTGACTTTCATGTCATGGGGATGAGCAGCTGACTGCTACTGCCAGCACTGTCCCTAAAGCCTACCAGACCCCTCAGTCCCAATTCCCTACTATCAGTCCCATTGCATATCTCTGCACAGTGCTGTGGGATTATCCTTGTGTGGTCTTTCACCTATGTCTGTGTGTGTCTGTGTGTGCACACTCACATTGCTACACTGGCTGCATGCAGACACACATATCTACTGCGTGTGGATGGGAATGGCAGAGAACCATAGCTTCTCTCCTTTAGCTCCAAGGAGAAGGTGGAGAGAAGTAGAAATGCTGTGCTAAGACAATCATAGAATGGTTTGGATTGGAAGTGACCTTTAAAGATCATCTAGTCCAAGCCAAATGTCTGCTGTCCTAGCTGAAGATACGTTACAGAGGCATCTTATCACAGGACATCACATTTTCAAGACTTATACTGATTTTTTGGGAAGCAGTTCAAGGCCACCAAATAATTAGGGACTGAAACAGAAGACTAAAAGGTACGTGTCTGAGTCTCTAGTTATAAGCATTCTTGTCTAGAGAAATATAAGTTGGGAGGAAAGAGGGTTAAAATAAACTTGAATTAATAAGGGAAGAATATAATTCAGATTCTGCTGACTCTCAAGAACTGTTCTGATGTTTGTTTTGTTTGGCCTTTCGATCTACGTCATGGTATGAAACCCTACAGCTTGAGTTTCAGTGATTTCCCTTTGAAACAAGATAGTGTTTTAACTCTCTGAAGAGTGAAGGCTGTGATAGTGGAAGTGCAGAATAACTCCACTGACCTCAGTCTCGCTCTAAATAATTTTATGAGGTACGTCTTTAGCTAGGCTTTCCTATTACTCTTGTATGTCAGAGGTTTCTATGTGGGCCAGGGTTTTTTCCCCTTTGCAATTTTTTTTTTCTGATAGCAGTGCCTTCTGAAAAGCTTTGGATTGACACTCTGGACATCAAAGCCTCTGCCAACAAAGCACATCTTGAAATACCGCCCAGCCTATGTTTCTAAAGCATAACCTGAATAAATCATTTATTAAGAGATGAGGAGAATTCAGTCTCTAAAGACACTCAGCCATAAGCAGCTAGAATAATTATAATTTTGTCTCCAGACCCCTTTACCTCTCTTTTTTTCCCTCCCTAACTCTGCTGAAAGCATTTCCCAATGTCTTGGTCTTTTAGATAGTTTGACAATACACTGAGTAAGTTTCCCCTATCTTGTGGTTGTGATTCTGGTCATTTCAGGAAAGGCTGCTGTTCAGTCTGGTTTCCCTGGGCACCCAGCCTGTGTGGTCAATATGTGGATTCTACATACTGTGAGTAAGACGTTTCATACCATTCATCAGATGGGTTAGTCATGCTTGTTCACCAACATTTATTTCTGAATTCTCTTCCGCTGCTTTTCCTCACACTTTTGCTCAGATTTTTTTTTCTTCTGATTTCCAAGGGGTCTTGGTTTGTGGGTTACAGCTCCTACAGGCATAATCTCAAAGGCCTGAAGATGGTCTCAGCATGCTGCTGGTGTCACCAGGTAGAACGCATGGGTCAGGGCAGCAGCTCTCTGACAGGAGAGGTAATTTCACTGACAGATACAGTGGATATGAAGGACAGTAGTGATACAAATATTTCTTGGTTTCTGCCAAGGCAGATGCTTCCCATGCAAGGGACATGCACTTTTCTTGGTATAGCAGCAGTGTTATTGCCAGTCTTACTGAATAACACAGATCTACAACTGTTTATCTCAGAGGTGAGGGAATGTCCTGGCCTCAAAGCATCTTATTTTGTGGTGAAAGCTGTCAAAAGTACCAAGGGATGAACCATTTCTTGTTGATAGCAATATCTTTATCTGCTTTATCTGTGATGTTATCTTCTGGGTGAAATCAGAGATCCCTGCATGCAGAGGGTTATTGCAAAATCCCTCAAAGACATAATTTGAGGATTGCCTTCCTATAAACATCATTGTTGCAGAACAGCAGCGCATCATTTGGTCTGCTCTCTAAAAAAGCCAATAATTAGCATGTACTTTAATTCCATTTATATAATTGTATCATTTCTTAAGTTACACATAGGTATAAAATCTAAATTTTGGTGGATGAAGCTAATTCATAAACCTTGGGCAAGTATAGGTACAGAATTACTTAAGGAAGTGGTAAGTGCTGGGCAAGTGATATGTGTGGGAAGTCCTTAATTGTTGTGTTGAAAGGCGTGGATTTAGCCCCACTTCACTCCCTTCCCTGCATGTCCTGCCAGATGGGGATACCTGACTTCACCCTGTCGGGGCTGCTGGCAGGAGATGGCACCTCTCTGCCGAAGTCATGCTCGCGCCTTCAGGGCAATGCTACTGATGGGATTGTAGAAGTCACATCAAAATCCCTTTCAAAATGGATTAGAAGTGAACTTTTGCAGAGATAAATTGCACAGGAAGCAAATTCCTGGATGTGTCTGGGGAAGATACCGATTGTAACAGATACCATCATTTGTGGTTCCCTCTGAGGAATGTGTCCTCCAACGTGAAATGTAAAGGACAGCAGAGTTCCCAACCATGGGGGGTCAAGGAAGATGCACAAGCAATTGAGTGGATATGAGAGGAGATTTTTTCTTGTTGATTAAGCATTTTTTCTGTTTCTTCACGAACATTTTTTCTACTTTTTATATTGTTGTCTGGCTTGAATGTTGTAAGTATATTTTTTTTTTCTTTCTATTTCTTGGTATCTCTCTGCAGACAAGGGTGGTTTCAAAGTAGCTGCCTAATCTTAATTTTCATTTTAAAGATGTGGTGATCCTTAACACTGGAACACCCCGAGCAAAGTTTCAGCTTCCTTTATGCTGGTCTGAAATGCCCAGAGGGTAAGACAATATTGTCCACAGGCACGGCACAGGCCAATTTGAATGCTGGTGCCGCAGAGGTTGGTGGAAGCAGCAGCTTCTCCCAGTAGCTGATGGCAATGAGGAAGCTCTCTGGTATGTGGTGAGGTGTCCTTATGAAGCAGTTCCCAGCTTTCAGGGACAGTCTGTGTGGTATTGAAAGTTTGGAAATCTCAGGAAGGATTTGCCAAGGTCAGCCTGAGGCAAAGGATTGCCCAATGCCAGACTGTAGGGAGACATTTTCAGCAGCAGGCTCTGAGATGGTGAGCAGGAGGCAAAGGGTAAGTTCATGGCTCTGGGAGTGCCTGAACTGCTCATGTCAGCCAATAGGCCTGTGTCCTGAAACACAACTGGCCTTGAGCACTGCAGTATTACTGGGACACAACTTCTTCCATGTAAGATACAAACCCGATGATCTCTTCTGGAATCAGACATCTAGAAGCTTTCATTCCAATATTTTCTTTTCCGGTAGTGGCAGTGTTCCCAGCGACACTGTAGAAAATCAAGTATTTCTTTTGTGCCAGGATGATACAAACCCCTGTTGTGTAGATGCTCATGAGAGGAGGCACTGGGAACAAGAACTGGACACCTGGACTGCAGTTTCTTCATAGTCACTCTGTACCTTATAGAGACTTGAAGAGTGTCAGTAGATGTATACCCTTGTGGCAAAGCAGATTTTCAAGCAGCGCTATCAGAGCCGACTTGTGGAGAGTGAGCTGAGTAACTAAGCCATGTGAAGTCATAGAGCTCTGTGCTGGCTGATTTAGCCTATTATCTGCACTAATTAGCCCAGACAGAGAGCAGTACTAATGCAGTCACTCTGCTCCTGCTTTCTGAGCCAGTTTGTTCTGAGCCAGTTTGTTCTGAGCCAGCTCTGATATTTCTACACAGTAGCACATTGTCTGTGTAAATATGTTCTCCATGCTGCAGATCACAACACTTTGCAGCACCCTTACTGCTTGCATATGCCATTGCTGACTCATATCCTTATATGTCCTGGGGACCCTTTCTGTAGGATCTACAAGTGAAAAGGCACAGTTTTCCTGATGTTATTTACTGTTATGCTTTGTATTTCCTACCCTAGATGATCTAGATCGCTTGTATTTTTTAATGACTTTTAATGAAAATTCCTTAATGCTGATGTGACGTCTTCTATTTTACATTACCATATAAGAATATCTTATGCATTATTTCTGATGTAGCTGTCAGTGTTGACAAACATATATTCCAGTGAAAAGATTAAATGGTCTACACAGCAGCATACAAAACAGAGTAAAAAGTAGGCTAAAAGAAAGATATTTCTAAGTGCATTATATTCTCATGGATATAGAACATAGAGGGAAGAAAATGAATTACTCTTCATCAAAGCTGTGATGAATTATGTAAGGGTTGAACCAGGATGACTACTTATAAATAATTCTCCTTCTTTTGACTACTAGCTGTTCTTTAAAAGCATAAAATACAATTTAGAAACAGATTAAGGAGCAATGGAGTGAAAATGCATAGGAAGGTCTGGAGAAAAGAATGAAGTATAGCAAATTATGCTGAAATCTGTATGAAAAACCATAACGAATGTTGGTGAACATGAAGCCTGAAGAGGTGGAGGTGGAAAATCTGTACCACAGTCCTCAAAGAAGAGGCACCAGATGTCCATCTGCTATCTGAGAGAAAGAGGGGTTGTGTCCTTTTGGCTTTTTGTTTGCCAGTGGTGCAGTGTCCTCACCAGAAGCGGGGGTGCTGTGCCGACTAGCAGAGTGTTCACCAGATGGAAGCATTACAATCAGATTTGGTGGTGAAAAGCACGGGCTGGTGCCAAAGCATTGTTTCCATGACACCTAATCTGGTTTAGAGAAATCTCTAGGAATTTGTAGCAAATTGCCTGAGAGGTGATAATGAGCTGAGATTTAGACAAGGAAATTATCAGAGCAATTTCTCAAGGCCTCAGGTGCCACACAAAGCATAACAAATATTGGAGGGCAGATAAGAAAACATGTTCTAGGGATGTCACTCTGAGTTTTCAATCACAGCTGTAATTCTGTGCAAATGTTCATGTAAATGTCAGCACTCAGACAGGAAGATGAGTAAGCAATAAATAACTTGTGTTTACTTCGATGGTAATTTGTGCTAGTGAAGAGTGTAGCATATTTTGTGCTTAACTGAGGCAGAAAGGCAACTGGTCTTAATCTCCTAATGTCAGCAGAAGGAAAATTTGCTTCCTTAGCTATTTCGTTCCACTCTGTATGTATTATGTGTCATACTACCAATATAAGTATCTTGGGCTCATCTGTATGTAGGACTCCATCTTTGTGTCACCTGCAAATTTATGTGTGTTTATTTTCTTTTTACTTCCATGTCAGTGATGGAAATAGTAGTGTTAGTCCAGCATAAAAGCCTGCTAGAAACACACCACTCAGTGATGATCCCCCCTGAGGACATGTTAAAAACTTTCAACTAGTTCTGAATCTGTGCACTGTTAGGGTTATTTGTATTTTATAATGCCACATTTGTATCAGGATGTCAAGGTTGAAACACTGAATATGTATATATCTATACTTGTGCTTTCCTTGAATTCTTGATCTGATTTTCCACTATTTTACCTAAGGTTGACTTTTTTTTTTCCTCGCACAGTTCTCCTTCACAATGAGTTTGCATGTTTTTAATTTTGTCATAACAGTCACACTCTTCCAGTCTTTTGAAATTTCACTCTAGCTGCATTTGATATTGTTAATGCCAAAATATATCAAGAAGTATCAGTAGGCCAGAGGTACTCCAGGCTTTTTTACAAATCCAATTTTTCACAATGGCTGGTTGATATAACAGTATTTATCCCAAGAAATGCATTTTACCATCACCTGACTTATTTGCTAATTTGACTGCTGTTCATCATCTTCATGTGATGTGAGTACATCATATCCCTTCTTCCAAATATAAACTAAACCCCTGAAGTACTTCTGCATTTTCTGAATTGTTATTGACAGATCTATCATTTCCTTTGACTCACAGGCCTTCTAGGGTTTATTTTCTTCCTAATGCATGTATAAAATTTCTTCTTGCTATCTTTACTTCACTCCCAACTTGTTCCTAACTTTAGTCTCTTTTAAGTTTTCTGTTATTCTAATTGTTGCCTGCCCCATGACAACCTGCTATGAAAATCTATCTCTGGAAGGCTATAAAACAATCCTATTATGAATGTGTTTCCTGGAGAAATGGTTGCTCACACACAGCAGGACCCGAGTCACCTGTGACCCAGAAGACACAAGGGTTCAGTAACTGATTGGTGAGACCATCCATACCTGTACGTAGGGTTTTAGTTGTTTGGAAAAACATTCCTGTGATAAGCAGTGCCTGTTTGAGTTCATGGACTTAAGTATGTTATGTTTCATGTCAGTGAGCTGCCTGGGGGTGCTGCTGGATGTATCAACTGATCCCATGACAAGCTGAAGATGTCTTCAGTGAGGAGGTAACTAAGCCTTTGATAGTCAGGGTGTGAGTTTGCATGAACCTGTCAGACCCTGAGAACAAGACCTTCACCTCAGTCTCTCTGACTACTGCGGCATCAGAGGGTGCAGTGAAGGAGCCTTTTGCACAGACCACAGAGATTACCAAAAAAATAAGGGAGGAAATAGCTAACACATCATACCTTCAGCACATTAGCAGAACCTAGGCTTGATGTGGTTCTTGTGAATTAACTCTACTGATTTGTAGTAGAGGGGAAAGGAGGGAGAACACACAGATGTATGGAATTTATGGTTTCCTAAACATGAGCACCGAGTGCCATTTGAGGAGGTCTGAGCTGTAGGGCCATGTCTTCAGCTGCAGCTCCAAGGATGTGGGTGCCTTGTAGCTCCTATGTCATACCTAGCATCTCCGTGTGAAAGTTCAGTATACCTTAAGGCATCTCAAATGGCCTAAAATGCAAATGTTTAGGAATCTGAATTAAGACCTTTGAGTGGGAGTCAGATATTAACCTGACCTTAAACAAGGTAGCTAAGTGGAGGTACCTTATTTGCAAGTAAAGCTTCCTTCATAACCAATGAAAATCTAGTGAATGCACTCTAGTAATTTGATGAAGCATAGGGGATGCATTTGGATAAGCCAAATAGCTCTTTAGAAATAGTGGCCAGAGATAGGATACTATTGCTTCAACAGAGACAGACTGTGGCTAGTCAGGTGCCTTGGATATCTCCCCTGCCCCTGGCTGCTGTTCCCAGGGTGCAGGCCCTGGTTGATAGGTACCTTCCCTGTGTAAACACTATGGATATTGCAGGGCATCGTAAATACCTTTAGCCATTTCTGTGTGAGCAACAGGAAAGCTATAATCAAGCCTTAGAATTCCACTGGCTGCAAAGTCAAATTGCCCAAATAGCTCACATATAGATGTTTAAAATTCTTCATCTTAATCTGGAGCTGAATCTCACTTGCTGTGTTTGATCCAGGACTCACATAGGTTAAAATAATTGTTACTTCTAAGCCTAGCATTGTGCTTAGTTTGGCTCAAAAGCTAACATTCCTAGATTGTATGTCAAAATGTAGCTGCTGTAGTGTGTGATTTATTTTTAACTTACACAGAACATGTCACAGTCTCGGATGCTCTATTTGTAGAAGCAGAATTTACCAGCAGTTTTCTGTCCTTCATGCCACTGAGACCAGCAGTCTCTCAAGTCATTTATGCACAGTGGTGAGAACAGGGAGGGGAGAGCATTAGCAAACCTGGCAGTGTATGCCCATGGCCTGAAGTGAAGGAAGCACATTAATATTATTTGAGCAAGAAGCAGCAGTGCTGTGCCATCAGCTCTTATATTATAAATAACAGCTTCTGTCACTTCAGTTTTGCTATCCTTTATTCCTAATGTAAAGTGATGTTTTCCAATAAAAGAAGATATCACAAAGACATTTTCAGGCACCAGTCTGTTCACATCAGAGATGGAGTCTTTCTACTTCTGCAGACACATCAATTCTGATCAAGGCAAAATTCTCACCACTTTCTTTGAGGCAAAAACCAGTGGAAATGTTTTTTGACATCAGTAAGTTTTGTGTGAGCAGAAACAGAGAAGGAATGCTTCCTTTTTATCAGTGTTTCAATATGTCACTGGATACGTCTGCCCTGATGCACTGGAGAAGGTTCAGTGTTGAATGAGGATGGCAGAAGTTAATGAATAATTACTTGGACAGATCCTATCTTTCATGTGAAGATTTCAAATAGCTTTATAAGCAGTAAGAAAATAAACTTCATAACATTTGGTGATGTAAAGCAAGATGAAGGAAAATTCATGGCATACTGAAAATATGTGGTTGGCTCAATTTTGAAAAATATAGGGCTGGGAAAAATAAGCAGGCTCCCTTAGCATTGTACCAAGAACAGAAATAATAATATAAAAAAAAAAAAAGTGGAGAAACAAAATGAACACTGGCTGTTTGCAAATGAGTTTGAGTTGTGAACAGCTTAAACCCTTCAGATTTTTGGTGCTAGGAATGAAACCTTGCAGGTAAGGAGAATTTTATTCTGCACTGAAAGTTTTGTTACTGTGTTTCACTGGTGGTTCAGTAGCCTAAGTGTTTTCTAAGAGCTTTCCTATAGTCCCATAGACTTTCAGTTGTTCAAGTAACTGTATGCTTTGTGCTACCTTTTTTTCTTACCATTACTATTACCTGTTGTTGATATACAGACAAAGATTATAGTAAAGCTGACTGATAGACTTCAAAGACCAGTTTGATGTAATTACTCCTATATTCTCACTTCACATTGCGGTGCTTCACAGCTGATGGTCCTAGCATCACCTCTATTCTCTAACTCCACAGCATGTCTTGCGCTTGCTTATAGAGATCCAACCTATATTATCTCTATTTCTGCCTTAAGACTATGTGGAGCATGGATATAATTTCTTGTTTAAATAGCTTTGTCTTTTGTAAAGTGTTATGTTAATTTATGGATAGTAAAATTGTCCTCAAGTGATGAGTCATAGAAAATGCCAACCTATGTCTCTCTTGGTTTTTTATTCCCAGTTCAAGGCCCACATAATTTTATTAGTGCTGTTACAGATTGATGTGTAAAGTTGCCTTGTAAACACTGCATTTCAAATGCATTCTTCTATCTACAGTGGGGTGTTGGCATTTGTAGTAATCTGTATTATGTCTGTCACCAGAGTATGGGCTCTTCAGAGCTAGACTGCACGGTACCAGACAGCTTCCCCAAGGAGACAACACTCCTTTGTTCATTTCTGGCTGTGCATTTTGCTTATTAGTTGAATTCTTGGCACAGTTGTTGGACAGATGTCCACAGCGGTCACAATCACAAGACTGTTTTGGGTCTTCTGGTTGTTAGGTTTGGTTTCTAAGGAGTGTTCAGCTCGCTTTTCATTGTCTGTGCCCTTTTGAGACATAGCTGTCCTCACCTTTCTGAAGGACAAGACAATTTTTTACATCATTCTGAGTATAGAACTTTCTCATCATGCTAGCACTGCTATATCATAATAATTCAGTTATGACATCCAGCCCACAGATACATCTAATTTAAGACTTGGAGCTATATGTTAATGTGACAAAAAAAAATTCAGAGGTGCTACTTTTGCAGAGCTTTTACTGTTTGTACTGGTTTCACCTGGATCCTATGGAAAGTTCCAGCAAAATTCATGCTGAATATAGCAGGCAATGGTTTGAGCCTGATAAAATATAACATGATGGCTCAGTTGTTAAGAACACATATGCTGATACACTTTATCAGGTAGCTACAGAAATATCAGCTGATCCACTCTCACAGTGACAAGGGAACTATTTATATATTTTGGAAGCAGTGATAATGTAAGAACACTTGTCATATGAGAGGTCCATCTAGCCCAGTGTTTTGGTTTTTTTTTTTCAACACTGAGAAAGGAGTGAACTTTCTGGAGGGAAAAGTGGTATATGTTTTTTAACAACTGATGGTGGCTTTTGCTGATTTAGGTTTTCCTAGGCTCACTTTGAACCCATCTGAACTCCTAACATCCACAGCATCCCGAGGCTAGGAGATCTACAGCCTAATCACACAACTACCACCCTTTGTGGTATTTGTCTATACCCTTTTTGCACTGGGGGGGTAGCACTGCACACAGTTTCCAGGCTGTGAGGCTTGATAGATTTACACTATGGCATAAGACTGTTCTCTGATTTTTTCTTGCTTCCCTAATAATCGCTAATGTTCTGCTTGCAGCTTTACTCTGCTAAGCATTGAACTGACAGATTTTTGGCTCTATTAAAGCTCAAACACTTACTCCTCAGTGGTAATAACCAGCTCAGGACTCATCATTTTATATGCTGTTAAGATTTTTGCAATTGTTTGCACTGCATTTCAGCTTGCCCTGTTGCTCAGTATTATTAAGTCCTTCCTCATGCTCAGCACTTATCTTTACTACCCCAAATAACTTGATATCAGCACATTTAATCACATCCCTTCTCACACTAAGTTTTGCATTACAGTACTTTTATCATATTTTGTATGACTGTGTTGAACAGTTTTATTTCCATGACAATTCCCAATGAAGAAAAATGCCTTCCCTCACTGTTGAAAACTCTTTAACTCCTGCCTTCTTCTTTTTTTTTTTTTTTCTCCACTGTTTCTCAACTTCTTGAAAAGTCTTTGAGGAGTAACTATACTGAGGGTGTTTTAGAAATCTTCATAGGCTGTATCACCCAGATCTCCCTTTTTGCATGCCTAGGGACTCTTTTAGGGAGCTCCAACAAATTTACTTGTGAAGCACAAGTCCTCTTTCCAAGAGCTAGGCTGACTCCTCCTTAACACATTATCTTTATTGTCTCTCCTAATTCTTTTATTACACTCTTTATTAATTCACCCTGGTGCAGATGCCAAGTCTGTAGATCTCTAAGTCTCTTTCGGAACCATTACAAAAAAAAAAAAATCACAATCACATTTATTACCTTTCTCTTCTCACCTAAAATGCTGGTTTTAAGTGAAAGATTAGTCACCACAGTTTGAGCTATATTTGCTTAGAACTGCTGAGAGAATACAGCCTTTTTCTGGTCATTATAATTTTATCTTGTTCATTTAAACTCTATCCTTGCCTACTGATCTTTCAATTTGTCACAGATTCTCTAATGAATCTCCCACAAAGAAAGGATCTTGCGTGGAAGCTTCCCTAACTCTTTTAGAGAACTAAGACATTTATTCAGCTTTTCTATAAGATTCTGCTATGATCCTGTCTTCTCTGAGGGTACCTTTAAACCTGAATCACATATTGACTCTACTGATGCTCTGGTATGTTTCCTGCTTTTGATGCATTTGGAAAAGGATTTACTATTGGCTTTAACAGTTTTTGCAATTTGCTCTTCAACAGCAGTTCTCACATATTTTTACTCTGCTTTTAATTTTTTTATTTATTACTTTTTAAATTTGAATATGCATCAGTTTTTAAAGGATGTTGTAATAGATTGTTCATCCTTGCAGGATGAATAAACAATAAAATATCTGCTACAGTTTTGCTCAGTTCAGATTACAGTGAGGATTCCTGACAGAAAGAAGCTCAAAGCAGCAGTTGAGAGTTAAATAGTCTTTGTGATGTCTAAGAAGGTTTTAAAGATAACTATGGGAGGAACAGAGCAAACATAGCCCACATATGAAGAAAGATTTGAGAAAGGGCACCAGGAGGTCAATACAGTTAAAGGGCAAGGTAAGGGCAACTCACTATCCTGTTGTTAGGGAGCAAAGCTGGAAACCACCCTGGTTTCCCTGGCAATACTTGCCACCCACACCAGCAACTTGAGGTTTCTCCACCAGGCAGACGTAGGCAAGAGCTTCACACTTCCTCACACCAAAGCATTTTTAATGCTGCTGCTGCCTTCAATCCTGGGCTGCTCCCTGCTTTCACTGTGCCTAAAATCAGCTCTGCTCCTGAGAGATACCTGCTTTCCTGCTTAAATGATTATTTCTTACCTAAATCCTCCTATATGATACTGAAACCCTTAGCCACCAATTTTGTGGTGTTCATGCCTTCATTAGCATGTCTGGAGCTGAACAGCTCTGAAATGTTGTATTCCTGGGCTGGATTTTATGTCTTGCCCTTCACTCTTCTTGGTGTGAGCCATCATAAAAAAAACTGTAGTTATGTGAACAGTAATTTCCTGCTGGAAACTTCACAACCATATAAGTTATATCACTTTGACAAGTTGAAAATAATTTTACTTACTAGCAGCACACTGGAATTGTTCTGATGATTTCCGTTACTGGGCAGTTTGCTGTAAGAGACTGGAAAGAGTAGGAGGAGATCACAGTGTGGTGCACTCAAATCATGAATCGTGTGGTGGAGGTCTAGCAGCGTGTTATTTGGGATTCTCTGCCCCTGCAGCTGCAGATTTCATTTACTCAGTTTCAAAAGCACAAAAAAGAGCTCTTCATCTGGAGACAAGTTTCATTGTCTATAAATTTGGTGCTTACTGTCATTCTTACAAGCTTAGTGTGAAACCGATTGTTGCATTTTGGTTTGTAAAGAAATGTCCCTTTGGAACACGTGATGGAAACATGTTTCTCACATGTCTTAGCAGATCACAGGTTAGCAGATGAGGTTATGTTGGAAAAGTTCATACTTTCTGCTAATAAGAGAAGGCAAGTTAATGAAAATGCATTCTGCTAGTCTCAATAATGACCTTCTCCTCACCTAGTAAGTATAAACATACAGGCTGAAATCCCCAGCTATCCAGAGTGTGGTTACTTCCTCCTATGGCCAGATAGGGAACAGATTACTTTATTGGAATTGTTATGAATCCTTGTTTTTCAACTACTTTTCATGTTCCTTCTAGATATTTCATGCAACTGCAAAACACGTTCGTCAGACAGACATCCCCAAGCCTCCCATGACAGAACTCAGCAATGTAGACACAAATACCAAATTATAGCTGCTTCAACACAAACTCACTGAAAATCAGGCAGAGATTTTTGTTTTCTGTAGAGAGGAATGATACAAATTGATTGCAAATGCAGTGCAGTAAAAAAAGGGAATGATCTGTGTTGCCAGCAACAGTAATGACTGCAGACAGATCATTTTCCTCTTGTCCTGTACATCAGCAAGACTGTAGTACTGAAGGCAAGGAGGGATGTACTAGCTGTCAGCCAAATACATTGGAGAGGTATTATGAGTTTATTTACTTAAAGCTTTAGCCGGAAAGAATGACAGAAATAGGCAAAATGCCATCATGAAGCCTTGCTTTTTCTGGCATACTTCCTCCATCCATAATGAATTGTTCTGTCTCTGCAGAGATACAGTTGGGCCATGGAATAGGTTATGTAACTTAAATTAATTGCAATATTTGTCAGCATTTAAAAAAAAAAAAAACAAACCAAACCCCCCCCCCCTCCAAAACCCCAGAGGGTTTCTTTTTACCAAAGGCTTGGTAAGAGTCCTACAAACACAACAGAGAATATCAATAATGAAAACATTTGCTCTTTTTAAGATGTCTTTATCTTTGGAATTTAAATATTTTTCATGTTTCTCTGGCACTTCTAACTAACAAAGATTAAGTACCTCCTTGCACCTAAATATATTGTCATTTTAATGCATGCCTTTTGGGGAGAGCAATCAGAATCATCATAGCTCTCAGAGCAAATGTTATTATTTATGTATATTCACTGCAGTGTTACTGAGAGGCCCCCATGAGGGCCCCTTGAGATAGTGTCTCTGGAGCTGGACTCTGTGCTTTCAGTCTGCATTCCTAGGTTGGGATAGCAACTGAAAGAAACAGCAGCAAGCAAAATCAAAACTGGCCATGGTTCTGGGGTAGAACCGTAGACTGAGAAACACCTGAGCATATTTAAAGCATTAGGTGTGTTGCATATTTAAAGAGGTAACCCAGTCCTGAGTCCCATAGCTGGAAATCTTGTTGGTATCACAGAACCTGTGTTTAATCTGGTACTTCTATATTTTTGTAGTTCTATAATCCTCTGATGCTTTTCAAGCAGAATAGAAGTACCTGAAATTTGACACAAATGTTTGCATTCCTTGGGACTCAGGAGTGCTTTAGCACATGTTTTACAGGGCAGTTGATAGATTTACAAATAAACACATGAAAAAACAGCAAGCAACCCTCCCACCCCACTCTTAGCTCCACCCAAGTTTGCATCTTGGTTGATGCTCAGTTTGGTGCAGCCAGTTTACACTGGGCTCTTTACAACTTCTGTGTCACGTGACTGCATAAAAAGAAAGGAAAGAAACTTTTACAGAGCAGCTGGAGCTCAAAATGCATAGCAAGTCACCATGAATGGGAGATCAGGAATAAGCAGATATTCTTCAAGAAACAAGAAAGCTAGACTGAAAGCAAAGGTGAACCATGTCTCCAGGCCAGGAAATGAGACTTGCCAAAACACAAGCTAAATTAGACATGCAAAGACATATATAACATATAGACATGGGGTGTGAAGTTTGCAAGCACTATAAAAAAAAAAAAAAAAGAACAAAAAAAGAACAAGGAAAGAGGAAGCAGGGCTGCAATGCAGCAAGGGACAGTGTCTTTCTCAGACTTTTGGGTGAGCTTGCTAATGAAATCACAAATAAGTATTTTCATAAGTCTGTTAGCTTGGGAATCTAGACCAGCTAAAAAATCACATACTATTTTTCATAATAAGGTTTATGCAAATTCTGGGTTTAAGAAGAATGGAGGTGAAAGCACCATTGCTGCTGTAGTCCCTTCAATTTAGTTTGTTCTATGCAAATTTGAAGAAAAATATAATTAAGACTGTAAAGGTAAATGGGATAAAATGGATTTCTTTCCCCAAAGTAGACCATGCCAGACTAGTTTGACCATTCTCTTTGATAAGAGCATGGCTTTTTAAGATGAAGATAATGTTGTATTTCCTGATAAAATGAAATTGGGATGTTTCCTCGCTACAGAAGATTGTTGCAATTCAACATAACTGGGTGGCTTCGATGCCTAGAATAATGCAAGTTCAATAGTATATAATACATTTGTGAGCAGCTAAAAGGTTTAGATAAAAAGTTCATCAGTTTGAGACAACTGAGAAAGAGCAAGCTCCTAAAATAAGGATGATTTCATGACATTACACAAGTGTGATCCTGAAAGGTACTGGACACAGTGTTTCCAGGAGTAATAAGAAAGCGTTCCTGTTCTCTCAGCTGGAACAGCGTGTAATTTAGATCACACAGAAAGCTTAGCTTGTACAAAAGGGAAACTCAACTCAGCAGAGAGATGGAGAAGGGCCTGTTATCCTGTGATACGGTTTGTATAAAGGCTTGTCAGTCTAGCCTTCAGTTTGGGGATGGGGAACATTTTCCTTGCTAAGGACCAAATATGCTTTTCCAATGCCTTTGGCAGACTGCACGTTAACATGCTCCTCTATCCAGTCATAACACACACATTTTAATCATGGGCTGTACCCTATAAATGAAGTCAGAAGGCATACTCAGCCAACAGAACTAAGGTTTCCCACACCTGCTTCAGCTTAATGCACTAATTTCTCTTCTCTGGAGACTCAAAAATTCTGGGTTTAATCAGGCAGGAAAATAAATGCTGTAATCTCCGCCAACAAAGTCAGGGTGTTCTGACACAGAACTTCCACAGAAATCAGTGCAAGTGCTACATATAAACAGGTTTCCTGCTTGGGGTCTTCATATGGGACTTAGTTGTGTTATACGGCCTACCTGAGGTTGTACACAGCTGCTGGTCTTTGTGCAACAGAAAGCTAAATCCAGGATAGAAGCTGCTGCTGGTGGCAGCTGAGAGATGTGCAGGGGGAAGGATTAAGAAACCTCATTGTCCTTAGGCCCTGCCAGTGCAATTACTCCCTTGTACTCAGAAATTATCTTTTTCTTTACATAGAGACTCCTTGAAGTCCAATAGTAGGTGTTAACAGCACTGTATGTTACCAATCAGTGATCATCACTAAATCCCATTTCCCAACCAGCTTTTGTTAGTCTCTGTTATACTTCAAACACAGGGCTTAATTTCACAGGCCAAGGACTCTGTTACTTGCAGAAGAGGGATTCTCTTTGCTACTTCATACCACAAATTTCTGTGAATGACAAAGAAAAATACTAATAAATGGAATTCACAGGGAATATCGCACTACCTTATTTTCTGACCACAGAAACTACTCTAATGCCATTGTAAAGGCTAAAGGCTTTAAAACTAAATTAAAATATTAGCAGGCTAATCACCAGAGGAATCTGCTGGGTTTTATTAAAAAAAAATCTACAGAGTTATACAAAGATCAATGTTTTGCAAATATTAAGTGCTCTTTTTCAGATACCTTCTTCTTACAAAAGTAAATGGAGTTATAACTGACCACTCTCTACCTCTCATAGCAGTACTCTCACAGTAGTAATACTACTTTGTATATAATTTTTACAAGATGAAAAAAATGCATTCAAAGTTGCTAAGCATTTTTAAATAGCTTTTTGATAGATTTAAAAAATATACAGAAGCAAAATATGAAAAATGTAATTTTTATTTTTCCATTTTCTGCTCATATTATTAAAAAACAAAACACAACAAACCAAACAAAACACAACAAAACAACCAAAACAAACCAACCCCAAACTCACAGGGGTTTGTTTGTTTGTTTGTTTGTTTTTGGGTTTTTTTTTTGTTTGTTTGTTTTTTAATTTAGAAAAGGAAATCTGGGAAGTAATAAAAGGCAAATGGTGAAATAAAAGCCCAAGAGAATCCAAAATACTGAATGAAATAAAAGCAGCTCTTAAATTAACATTTAACATGTGGGAACGAAGTGAATGAGGTGAACTTCATCTTATAAAATTTTAGAATTCACCTTAAAGTGCTTAAAAATACCTTTCCAGCCATGTAACATCTCTTGAGGTATGGGTAAGTTTCAGAGTAACGGGCTATAGAGACCATGGGGATCGGGAAAGCCTGGCTAAGATGAGGGTTAAATGCAGAGACAGCCCAGGAAGGGTCTCTGTGTGCAGCCAGCCCGGAGGAAGCCTGGCCGGTGGGGCTCCAGGCTTCTTCTGATCCCGTATGACTTTTACCAGGGCGCTTGGTGACAGAAGCAGATCATTGAAGCACCGCAGCCACTTCAGGGTGAGCCAGGCTGCAACTTGCCCAGAGCTCGGCTGGCTACCCCCGCGGCCCAGCCACGCTGTTGTGGTCCGGCCGGACCCGACCCGTGCCTCCACCTGCTTCCCGATGGAAGCAACACTCGCGATGATCTTCACCACCTGCAGACACGTTACAACCCGCTCTCTCCCCGCCGCGTGGGTATTCCAGGTAGGGACCTGTGGCAGATCCTGGTGTCAGTCAGATAAAACCTGATCATACGAAGTCATGTTCTCTGGGGCTGCGGCTTTTACCCCTGCATGTGACAGACATGAGACAGTGGCCGCCACCGGCATTGCTCATGAGGCCGCTGAGATTTTTCAGCACACGCAGCCCTGACAGAGCCGAGCCGCGGCTACGGCTTTTACACCGGAGCCGGGCAGGAGAAGGCAGCCCCTCAGGCACGAACGGCCGCGGCCCGACGCGGCGTTCGACAGCCCGACCCACTCCCCGCCCAGCCCTCCCCCGGCGGCCTCCGCCCTGAGGCAGGCAGAGGAGGGAGGGCGTTGCTCGGTCCGCCGGCAGCTCCCACCGGTGACGGTGGGGCGGCTGAGGGAGGCGGGCCAGTCCCGGCAGGTGAAGGAAGGGGCGGGCGCTGGGTGCGGTGACCGCTGCGGGGCCAGGCTGTGGAGCGGGCATGAGCGGCTGCCGCGGCGGCTGCCGCCCGCGGAGCTGATCCGAGCCGCGGCTGAGGTAAGCGCCCTCCCCTCATGGCTCCCTCTCCTCCCGGCGCCCTCCGGTCGGGACCGGCAGGAGGCGGAGGTGTTCCCGCTGCCCCCGGAGGCGCCCGTGGAGGGAAGGGGGCAGGAAGGGGCCTCTCGTGCCCTCGCGTCTCCCTGCCCCCCTCTCGCCGCATCAGCGCGGAGCCGAAGGGCGCCGGGAAACTTCCTCGGGTGAATCACCGGGAGCCTCGAGAAGGGCCACGGCCGCCCGCGAGAGGGTCGCCGAGCTGGGTGTGAGGCCGTGCGGCGTCGTAGGGACAGGCGAGAAGTCGAGTGGCCCCTGGAGCTGTCGCCTCGAGAGCAGCTGTTTTCCCTCGCGGGAATTGCTGGAAGCTTCCCCGGGCTCGGTCTGCGTCCCTCCTCTCCGGGAACATCGGCGATCCTCACCGCGGCTCTGGGGAAGGTGCCGTCCTCGCTGCTGGGAGGGAAACGGTTGGAAGACGCCTCGCGTCTCCCTGTGGCACGTGTATGTCGCCTTCAGTTTGGTGCTGCTTTGGTCACCTGCACCTGGCAGGTGTGACAGAGTCAGTTCGGCAGCATGAGTCCCCTCGTGTGAGAAGGAAATGCTCTCCAGGGAAAAAAAAAAAGGGTAGGTGCTTTCCTTCAGGAAGGAAAAGATGAAAGAGCAGTACTGTCTCCCCACTTCTGCTGAGCTGTGGTTTTGGTGTTGTGAGCATCAGGAGTCATTTCCTAGCATGCTTCCAGTGATAATATAAATGTGTTAAAGGATGAGGCAAGAATTTTTAGAGATGGAATATAGAAATGCATTTTAAACAGCATTTTCTTCAGTGTTACCATCTTCTTCAAGCCACTTCAATCTTGGAAGCCCACTTGTATTTACTTGGGTCATGCTCTCACCTCTGTCTAGGTTTGAAGTTCCTGTTCATCTACAGGTGTGGGCTCTGTGCAAACTATGTACTGTAGTGCTTGTGTCAGCAGAATGCAAGGCCACCTGGCATGTGTTTATTTAGTGATGAGTTATATCCCACAAATGACCAGGGCAAATTGGTAGCAACTGAAGGATAGTGCTATCCAGAACAAATTGAGAAGGTCTGTCTACTAAGACTGCTTGTCTTGGGTCTTGATGATGCTAGCAAAGAACAGGTCAGTAGTGGAACTGAACTGTCCTTGGACCTTGTCTAACATCATGACTACAAGTGAAGTAGTGCTGCTGAGTGGATATCAAAGAGCCTCTCCTGGTGGTGTGTGCGCTCTGGCCAATGCACAGGCAGGACTGCAGTTTCCTGTGTGAAATTAGTTGCATTAAACTGGTACGTTTCCTACTGTGAAAAGCATATTTCCACTCTGTTCTTAGTATTAGTGTCTTGGAGGTTATGAAACAATTTCATATCCGAATAGTTATACACCTCTTCTGTTTGGTTTTTGTTGTACATCTACAGGAAATGTAGCACTAGAGCCTCTGCAGCTGATTTCATTCATGTACCTCTTTGCCACAGACAAAAGTAGAATTAGTTGGCTGTTTTTCTTTTAGGCATAAGACATGCTTCTTTCCCTTCCTGTTACTGTGTTTTTGAGCTGTCTTGCTCTTGCAAGACAGCTGATTAAGGTACACCCCTTGCCAATATTCCATTACTGAGGAGTCAGTGCTGGGTCAGCTTAGTGGTAGGTTAAATGCCGTTTCCTGTTTGTAATTTTTTTGTTTTAAAATATCCTGTCTCTCTATAAACTTCTCCCCAAAGCACAATAAACTTCATGCTAAAATGTCCAGCAAATGAAGAGCTTATTTTGAGGTTACAAAGGAGGGAGGTATGGAGATGCCAGTTCTGGAAAAGGTCTACATTTTTCAAACCAGTTCTAGAACCAGACTTCCAATCTCACCATGTGGTTAGAAAACGTAGCCTATGAAACCAAAACACAAACAAACCAAAACAGGGGGCATGAAAAATCTCCTCCTTCAATTTCTTACTTGAGTGGACATGGAGCAGTCTCCTTCGATAGAAAAACAAACATGGCAGCCACTTTGGTAAGGAATACTAAGTAAAAATGGAAATGCATGAAGAGCTGTTAATTTACTCTTTATAACAATAAAACATGGATGACCAAAAGGCACATACGTGTTTGTTTCACCTGTAGGAAGAGTGCTTTTGACACTCATTGTTTGCTTTTTGCCCCGCAGCCCTTAGGTTGATAGCACTGTTTTGCTATGAGTTACATTACAGTAGGGTTGCAGTAATAGAGGGATATGTGTTTTAACTTGATGACATTGACTTAGTGTTGGTACATCTTCCAGTCAGTTCGGCATGAGATGTTAGACAGAGTGGGTAACTTGTTCTTTCATCAGATTATCCAGGAGTTGCATAAATTCGTTAGAATTTTGCAGCACTGCAAATATTGTGTCAATTAATTGCTGCTGGCTTCAGCCCTGATCTTAAAAGTACTTGCAGATGTAAGTAACCCTATTATTTGTAAAACTGTTAGTTTGTATCGCTGTATGATCAAGATCTTGGCTCACTACTTCTATCAGACTGTGCAGGAAAGTTTGTACAAGCTCAGACTCATCAGAATCGATGGACAGCTCTGTAAACAGTGATGAGGACTCATAAGAATTACTAGGGGACTTCCAGAGTAAATTGATTTTGTTTAGATTTAAAAGTGTTGGTTGATACAATGATTCTTCCACAGTGCTTTTTGTCTTCTGATGGGGATTTCTGAGGGAGGAGAGAAAATAACTTCCTAGATGGCTTGTCCTCTCTTGTATAGCTAAGTGTTCTGTTTTTTTAAGATAAACTTATTCCATGAAGGCATTTCCTGATGACATTGCTTCCCGTTTGCTTTTAAACCTGTACTGTAGTGGAACAAATAGTGTCTGGAAAGGAGATGGGAGTCTGGAAATCAGAGGGATTTAAGGCAGCCTCAAAGGTAATCTGAGAGACACAATACCTTTCTGTAAATGCAATGTGCTTTTTTTTTTTTTTTTTTTTAATGCTATTGTCATATGCACATGTCAGTGTCTATTCCTCTAATATTTATGGACCAATGCTAACTTGTTAATCAACACCTTCTACACATCTCATGCTAGAATGCCTAGACAGTTCTGCATTTTGTGATGTGCTGAGGAAAGAATTGAAGGCACTAAAGTTTTTATCAATAAAACTGTGCTGGGTATTGCTGTAAACTTCAGGGAATTGTTTATCGTATCAAATATGTATCATCAGATTGCTTGCTTAAGCTAGCTGACTAGATTAGAGTATACAGCAGAATTCTCAGGGCACCATGCTTTTTAAGAGTAATAGGCTGTCTCCACAGTATTTCCCCAAGACTTGTGTGAAGTTTTTTTCAATCTTACCTCTTCTCCACAACCTGTTATGTAAAAGTTCTTATTTCTTTGTTTAAAAAAAAAAAAAATGTTGAAGAGGTCATGTTTCATCAAACACATGCAGGAATCTGCAAACTATTTTTCCTGAGGTAAGAGATAAATTAACAGGATGTTAGGGGAGAATGCAGAGATATGACTTTCTATGGAAACAAACCAAAGTGTTGTTCTCCCCCTGTCCCAGCATACCCAGCATAACTGAAATAATCTACTTTTACTTTCATGCCAGCTCATTTCCAGTAATTTAGAGTTTTTATCTCTTCCAAGGTGGGGTAATTGCAATAGTTGCACATATTTGAGTATTGTTGGCAGAAAGGTATTTAAAGATGATGTACAGTGCTGAGAAGGAATTACAGATCTTGGCAATACTTAGGTCTTCAGCTCTGGCAAACTTTGTTTTAGGAGCAGAGAAGAGAGTAGCTTGCGTGCTTGCTCTAAGAATTCCTGTTGGATCTTCCTGCTTCAGTCACAGGCTGGTTTAACCAGATTACTTCAGGGACACCTAATCTGTAGCTAGGGCTCTCTCTAAAGTAGTTCCAGCAAATTTTCACTTCATGTCTGGATCTGTCTCCTAAAATGGTTGTAAAGAGCTGAGCTAGTCAGCTGGTGTGAAATAAGCAAAGCTTTGGACAAGTTTAGGAATAGCTGCTTGCTGAATTTTGTTGCTGCATTCAGCTTCGTATCTATGGTTGCCCAGAGGCAGGGAAAGCAGACCTTTGCTTCCTTACAATCATTTCTTTCCAGAAAGGCCACAGGTAAACCCCCAAGGATGCTAAGGAATTCCTGTTTTCATACTCTTTATATTTGAAAAGTCTTAATATTAGCTTATTATGGTTACAGCTTTCTAGATTTTCATTTTATTTACCCTAAGTTGTAAGATTGACTGATAAACAGTACATCATTCATCTTGTATTATCAGGATCACTTCTGTCCTAATGGAACAGTAGGTATATTTGAATCACTAGTTCTGTTCTGTCTTCCAGGGAATACCTATGTCTTTAATTCCTGCATAGGTTCACAGGCACATATGCTCTTCTAGTGTTGATTGGTTAATTTGTCAAAGAAGGAACTTCCCAGTTGAACCTACCTTTGCATCTTTAAAAAGTAAACACTTTTGCCAGAGTTAAATACAACCACTCAACTGTAATTTATAAAAACACAAGATTGGGTTTTTTGCCACTGTAGACTATTTCCTTGGATATGTTAGGGCAGGAAAACAGGAAATTTTTTTTTTTTTTTTTTTTTTTTTTTTTATAGTATGACTAACTGTAATTACGTAGGTGATGATACTGTATATTGTAGTGTGTGAACACTTTGGGATAACTGCTAATTCCAAATGGATATAGGTGCTTATGGAGGCTTCTACAGCATGGAAATTGCTTTCACTCTCACAGAACATCTAGAAAACTTAATAACCTGCACATAGATTTGAGATAATTTTACAAAAACTTTAGAGTGGTCCATGTAAACAGATCATGATTATTGTTGCTTCATGTAGTACACATTGCAACTAAACTTTGTTTACATGGACACTATTGCCTCCTTTTGATGCCTGCACAAAGGACTTGCATATATTGCTGTAAAACACTCAGTGATATTCCTGATTGTTTCAGTGCAGGGAATATATTACAACCCCCAAACAGGAAAGTTACTGAACATATTTAACCAAGGCTTTTATTTCATTATCCCTTTAGTTTTGCCATAAATGTGAGTACTAGGAGAAAGTTGGATTTATGCCTTTAATCATGAACTCACCTGTGAAAGCTCTTCAAACAGGATTTTTTTCATTCCTGGGGGTTTCCTCAAAATATGAAAATGGAATTTCCATCGGAACTCATATAGGAGCAACAAATGAGCGAAGTATCAACCTAATATATATATATATATTTAATCTAGTGGCCATGATGAGTAAAATTTAACTTCTTTGTGAGCACCAAAAGCCTGAAATTTTAGAATCCTATTAGTATTTTATGTTACAGTTCATCTCTGATCTTGCAGCTAACTTGTGAATTTCCAGCACCCTGACATAACACTGGTCACTGAGTCCCAGTTACATTATTAGTTCCAACTTGCTGTAGAAAACCAACCTGCATTTTGGAGTTTGAATGAAATTCCTCATTCTTGCTTCTGGCAGTACTTGGAAAGAAAAGGTGAGAGGAGTCTGATGGCACCGGTGTGCATGTCGGAAACTGTTGCTACCTTGGAGGTCTTTAAATCTTGATTAGAGAGATGGAGGATGGGAAGTGTACTGCAAGACTCATCATGAAAGGTGATTTACGCATAAGAGACGTGACTAAAAGTGAAAGATTTCTTAGGAGTTTGAAGCATATCCAAATAAGTAAGAGTAGAGAGAGCAGTAGAAGGAAGTAGAAGATTCAGGATTCCTATGTTTAGTACTTGTATGGTAAAAAAAACCCCAGACATACTGGGTGATGGAAATGTAATCCGCACGTATGGGGTTTCTTTCCATTAGGAGAAAAATGTGAATTTAGATTGGGCTTCAGTGACCTGAACTCCATTGTCACGGAGTGTAAATGTATTTTTTCATTGTTCAGGTTAGCCAGCCTGGAACTGCCACATGAACTGCATCTTTTGGTGTTATTCTGCTTTAACAGATGGAAATAAATCAGGTCTAGCTTAGCTGGCAGTCTTTCTATTTAGATGGACCATGAACCTGTGCTATGCAATTTAATAATTAATCCTTAAACAAAAACAAGACGTAATTGTGAATGTTTTTAAATTGAGATGACTTTAAATAACACAAGTTTCATCTTGTATTAGTTTTTCACTTAAAGATTCACAAAGTAAAAAAGAAGAACCCTTGGAGAGGGAAATCTTACTTAACATGTCAATCTTCACTGTCATGTTCAGTTTTTCTCCAGGCAAATACACTTCCTGCTCTCCAGGAGAGCTTTACACTGCTGAAATCAGTCACTGATGTGTCTTCATGCAGCACTTCAGAGCAGCATTTCAGATCCTGAAACAGATTCTAGTAAGTGTAAAAGTGTGTGTTACTCATTTTCACTTCTCACGTAACAACTGCTTAGTAACAAAAAAGGCAGAAGAGAGGCAGAAGTAGATAATGTTGTGAATACCTCAGTCTTGTCTAAAGTATGGTTTGTAAGATTAAAAAAAAAAAAAGAAAAAAGTGGTTTGATAGGAAGCTCTGTTTCCTATTTTTAACTTTAGCTACTGTAGTGATAGACATTAATCATCATTGTGGAAACAGTCATTTTTATAAATATTTGCATATTTTCCTTTAAAATAAATGGTAGTCTGTTGAGGTGGGGGAAAAACTAATTTTGTGTTTAAGAGACTCATGAACTACAATTTTTGGGGTTATACTTTGTTGAAAGTAAAAACTAAATTTGATTTGCAATTTCCTTTCAATGTCTGAATGTAAATATTATTCCAAGTTAAAATCTATTTGAAATTGTCCTTCATCTCATGTTTTATTAGCTCTTTTACAAAACTTACCATACTTCTTAATGTTTTGCCATGAGCAGGGGACAGTCTCTCTGTTGGTGTATTTGTAAAACTTGTTAAAGCTCTCCTATAAAGCAAAAAGTTTTGGTTTAAATACCGCATCCTTACAAATTTCACCTCGAAGTCTGCCTAGTTCCCTTTAATTTCAGAAGTTGCTTGCACGCATCTAAGTGCTGAGGTTGGCATTCAGACTAGAATGTAGTTTTAACCTTGAGAGCTAGTTATTGCAACCAAGTAGCAGAGGCTTAAATTATTAGTCTCTAATCTTGTGACAACCCTAATAAAAAGAGTAAATCATTACCTTGATGTTGCTTAACAGTAATTCTATTACAACATGACACATAATTGTTTCTCCTAGACCAAGCTGGGAGTCTGAAGAGACTAAGTTCAATGTATTACAGTTGCAAGACAGTTACTTCCTCAAGTGAGAGCATCTCTTGGAGCACTGCAATGTGATCTTACTTCAGAGATGGCCTAAACTGTTACTGAACGTTGTTCTTTCATTACATGTGCTCCTAATTCTCATACACAAATCTAGCAATTGCACTGTTTTGACCAAGGCTACATACTGAAGTCAGCTCCTGATATTTTCTCATGCTAATAAAATGGTATACTTTAGATACATAGGCTTGTATGAGAGCTAGTCCTCTTCCTTTTGGTTGTTTTCTGTACTTTCCTGTATTCCTAATCCTGGAAGGATGAGCATTTTTTTTCTACTTTGTCCTGATAACGATGTAGAGAGAAATTTAGCACAAAGAAACCTGGACTATGACCCTACAGGTCCTATTGACAGATGAAAGATTTATAATTAACTAATCCAAAAACTGATCTGTAAACTTGACTACAAAATGAGGCACTTCAAGCTATGTTTGGGCAAAAGCGACCTGACTTGCAGAGCTGTTGAGCATCTGCAGCTGTTAATTGCTTTAATCAGTCAGGCTTAAACATTCAAATTTTCCACTGTAATTTTTCAGTCACTTAATGAGAATGCACTATCGTGCCCAGCAGGTATGTTTCCAAAGCACTGCAGGATTTTAAGTGAGTGGCATAGGATTTGTGTATACTGACTTCTGTACATGCTGTGCAGAACTCTGCTTTCTGCTGTCAGTGGGCATACTACCTCTAGGAGCATGGGATGATCAGTCCTGTGCAGTCTCCATTGTTTTGTGCCTAGGAGAGAGTACCTGCCTTTGGTCTCTAACTGGAAACATCAGGACTGTAAATAGGTGATGTTGCTCAACAGAACACTAACCAGAACAGGATTTCTGAGAAGACAAAATACCCATTGCAGCACATGAATCTTGCTATAAGATTAGTAGTTCTTTTCCCCCTAAAGAACTGGAGGTAAAAAACTACCTTGAAGAATATTAATGGGATTCTATACAACAGAATTGTGATCCTGGGTTTAGGAGAATCCAAATGAATAATGTGTTGATGCATAGTCTGGCACAAATTTAATCCAGTTCCACCATCAATAAGCTTGTGTGGGTACTCTTACTTGGGAGTAAATTAATCATGGCAGACTGCTGGGATTATGATAAATACTCAGTGTGTGACTGTACAGTGGAGGAGGGAGGGAAATTTGGAAGGGAAAGAGGAATATTTTAAGCGTATTTTTCATGTTCAAACTAGGAGAACAGAGTTAGATAGTCTAGCTATTCTGTAGCCACTTAGAGGAAATTATTGTATTTGTGGGAAACTGTTTTAGGAAGAACTTGCAGTGAAATTCTTTTTTCCACTCTGAACTCAAAGCCTCAGTGAGTCATTTCCCTCCTGCTCCCCTTTTCCCCCCCAAGCCCTTATCATAGCTGTTGTGAAGATGGTTGTAGTTCAGAAAGCCACTGGTCTCAGTGTCTGAAGAGGCAAATTGAAGCATTATCAGAGGAATGTGTGAATTTGCTGAATCTTACCTCTTTTGCTTTGAGGTGCAGATAACCTTCCTAATAATGATGGAAACAATGCTGTTAAGTTGGAATACCATGTTCCAAATGTACACAGTACTTGATGATATCAAAGCGAATAAATCGGGAAACTATCTGTTGTATTGGCACCGTGCCTCTGCTGTCAGACTGTTTCTTCACAGCTGCATGGCATCCCTACTTCTGCAGCAAAGAACAGTGGTGTTTCTTCTCCTGCCTGCTGGCTGTCAGCTCTTCTGCTTACCACAGCTGGCCCATCCTGTGGCTCCTTGGTCCTGGATGAATGAGAGGACTGCTAGGGCAGAAGGATATCTTACTGGAAGAGAAAGGTGTCACAGTGCTGCTGCTGCCATCTGTGTGCTTGCCCTGTGGGATTCAGCTTTGCAGCAAAATTGGGTTGGCAGGTTGTAAGGGATTAGTGACGAATCTGTTAATTACTAAAGATGCAGTAACCTCTGATCTAATGGGCTGCAACAATATCAAGCTATTTAATAATTACTTCATAGTAGAAAGCTCACTGCTGGACTAATGAACTGGGAGCTAGGTCTCTTCTTCCAGAGCTGGACATCTCGCTTCAAGGAATGTTGCACTTGATTGAGAGGCTTTGTTCATCGAGAGAAAGACAGGCAGAAGAGATTTTCATCAGTGTCTTTGCTATGAAATGTGGGAAATGAAAATATTTTTGTTTGAAACTCTTTGCAACTTTATACAATTCCATTCCTCCCTGGAGTGTTCCTTTCCATTTTAGATAGCAGGGAGCAAATTAGTTAGATGAGTGCTTCTAATTAATTCTTGCTTCTGTGCTTATGCCATTTCTACCTTTCTAGTCAACATATTGAATAATTTGATGTCCACGTGCTACTTATTCCCTGTCATTTTTGTAGCCCCAAGGAGATGATTAAAAGTGCATGGTTTACTGGTTTGTTAGGGTTTTGTTCTAAATGTGCTTGCTGGTCTGTGTTAATTGAGAAGGTATGTGGAAGAAACACACCTAACGCATGAATCGGGAGTTGTGAAGTGTCATTCTGACCTTCTTAAGGAAACAAAAGTTGTGAGAAAGCTCTCTCCCCCACACAGTCTCTACCAGTTGTAGTAGTATTGTTGGTCAGTCTTCATGTTCTTTGTTTAGTTTCTGATTGTTGGGGTTTAGGTTTTTGAGCATCTCACAGGTAAAGACCAAACATGAACTTGGCCTGATACTCAGGCATGAATCCACATAAAAAAGCAAATACCAACCTGATGTGTTCCTAATAACCCTGTGCTAAGAAGAAGGTAAACAATATCGCTATTCACTATTTAACCCTAGTGTCCTAGACCTAATGGTTTTATGTTGCATATTCCAGCAATCTCAGGAAAAGAAGAGGGAGCTTGTATTAGAATAAAGAGGATTGAGGAAAGTGTTCTGTAGAACTGCCAAAATATCAAAAAGGATGGTAAGTCTTGGTGAATAGATTCCTTGTGACTTCTAACTGAAGAGCTGCATCTCCAAGAAAGTAGAATGAAAAATGGTAAAAACTATGTAGCATTCCAAATGAGAAAAAAAAAATAAAATCAAGCTTTAAGATTTCAAGGTATACAGTATATAGCAAGAACGTTCAAGATCAATTAAGTATACTTTAGTCTTAGTATTTCTAGCATTCACTTTATCCTTTCTGACTTAAGGCTTATTTTTTCACATTCAGTGAACTGTAACTATTACTTGCACTCGTTATTTTTGATTGTGCCATGCCAGCTGCTGGTTCTCTGCTAGACTGCAAAGGAGGGGAAGCAGCACTAGAGCAATGTAGGTGAAACACAATGATTTTCTTGTTACTTTCATGCTGCCTCCTTATAAAAAACAACAGAGACAAAAAAACCAACCAAACCCAAAACAACCAAGCAAACAAAAAATAAACCCAGAAAAGTTTTTACTAATTGTTATTACAATTATCAGTGTCTTATCTGGACTTAAAAGATAGACAAGTCTTATGTAGTGTGCAGTTTGGCTTAGAGGTCAACTGAAGATCATTGAATCTGTAAGTTAATGCTTTTGCTTCTTTTTGTGTGTGTGTGTGGAAAGAATGGACACGACATCTTTGAAACAACTACTTCTCTGATATCTTAATACTTATTCTTGCTTTGAGACGATGTATTTGTTTGTACAGTTAGAAAAAATTGGCATAATTTTATAGCCACAGTCATCTAACCACCATCTGTTATGGTTCTTCCAAGATTAACAAAATAGCCATAAATGCAAGTCTAACATTGTTAATCAAAACTGTAGTGATATCCTGCTTTTTACTTAAGGTAGTTCCATCCAAAGAATAGATTTTATTCATATATACCCATGTGTTATGCTTCATATATCATGTGTATACGTACATAAACAAGCATAGATATAGGTGGAATATAACCTGACTAACAGGTGGTGGAAAGAGTCTGCAGTTTTACTTAAAACAAGCTGTTTACCAGGCTATGCTTTTAATAATCATAACAATGCTGTTGTTTCTCTAGTATGGGAATACCTTAGTTTGAATAATCAAACTGCTGATGTAGTCTTCCTGGTTTTAAAGTGATTCTTTGGAACAGAACCCCTGCTCTATCTATCCACGGTGTATCTCCACTGGTTTATTGTATAAACTGTATGTGCTTTTGCGGTTATATCAAAATCTTTGCTAATCTGTGTTGCTGCTAAAGTTAGAAAGACTTTACAAAATTCTGTAGACAATTTTTTTTCAATTATGTAATGGGATGATTTTAGTTTGAAGCATAGGGATTGTTAGGTCTTGATCTGATGGAAAAATATTACAGAAATGGAAAATTAGCTCCATTATAACATGGGAAATGTCTTCCATTAAATGAGTGGCTTACTAGTTACCAATAAATGACTAGAGTGCATGAAAGACTGTCTGATTTTTTTTTTTTTTTCTGGAAAAAGGGGAGGCTTTTTGGACTACAGTGTAATACTGTCACGGTTTAGGGTCAGGGCATCCCCTTAGACCAATAACAGACACTCTGTTAACCCCCCCTCCCTCCCAAAGCAGAAGAGAAAGGGAATAAGGGAGAGAGACTGAACGATTAGAAAAGGAAACTAGAACAGCTTTAATGAAAATAAAAATAAGAATAATAAAAATAGAATATGTACAAATCTATACAAAACAGTATAGAACCCAACCCCCCGATGGTAATTA
>JANHGN010020464.1:0-25644 GCA_024605025.1 Megaceryle maxima | reverse complement strand
CAGGGAGTGAGAAGAACTGAGCTGGAAAGGAAAATCACTCAACAGAATTAGTTCTGTTCTCACTCAAACCAGGACACTTACAAACTATGGCTAGTCCTTAGCCATATTTATGAAGTCTCTAGAGAGATTGCACTGCACAATGAGAATCTGAGGTTTTGTTTCTTCAAAAATACTAACATTGTTTCCTGCTTTTTAGATTCTCATTTTACAGGTAGATTTTTCTTCTCAGGTTTCCCCAAAGCTCGTTGGTTTGCTGCAGAACAGTCCCTTGGTCCTCTCCTGCTTTACTAGTAAAATGAAAGGGTGTTAAAAAAGCAAACATGCATTCCATCAGTAACATCACCTACGATTCTTTAACAAACCCCCCAACAGCCTCCACTGTTGTGGGCTTCTTCAAAATGTTTACTTAACATGTTGCAGGAATGTTTTGTTTAGCTTTCCAGCTTTCTTACCCAGCAATGTGTGGCTTTAAGTCTTATTTCATCAGCCAGTTGGGAGTTTTGAAAATAACTGGAAAGAGCACAGAGTTTCTATCCTTCCTGCCTTTTTTTATAGCCAGTATCTTCAGAGTTTTGAGTATTTTCCTGGAATTTGAGTACACATTTAATCCACACTGTTGCTCTCGAATGTAATATTGATTACAGTTTCCCTTATACTTTTGAGACAGCAGAGTCCAAAGTATGTCCCCTCTCCATGTCAAAATTATACCAAAAAGTTACCACGTTTGGCCTTGTGCTGGAAGTTTCCTTTTAAAAGTAATTATTTTATGTGGGGTGTCTCTCTGTGCAGAACATGTTTTCATGTTGCAAGCAACATCTTACCAACATTTACCATCTATTTTTTACTAATGTACCAATCCATGATCTGATCTAAAATCTTGAAACATCAGTAACTTCTGCAGAATTTTTATAGATCACGTTGGATTGTAAATGCCTTCCCTTGTGCTGAGCTTAACAGTGAAAGAGGAAGACATCGTTCATGTTGTGAGGAGACTTTCATATTGACTGGGGGGGTTCTAAACCTATCTCTGTCCTGAGGGGGGGAAAAAAAAGAAAGGATTTATTTCTGTATACTGCTCCTATTTGAAATTTTCAGTCTTGGAACATGAGGTTGTAATATACTTTATAAAAGAGCAATAATCCCCAAACACTGCAGACTCCACTGAACTCTGAATTTCTTGTGTCTGGGATTTGGCAGATTGAAAAATTCCATGAACTATTTCTGCACAAAATCCTTTTTCCAAGTGCTTTCTGGTGAGCTAACCAAGATACAGATTGTAAGGAGCTTGTAGACACAACGGCCCTGCCTTAGCCACCTGGCTCTTCGCAGCAGCTCCAGTTTAACGCATGCAAACCTCTGACCTACATGCACAAGCAAAAGTTCTTTTCCCTTCTTGGTGTTTTCTCTCTGCTCTGTTCTTTGCCTGCCTCTCTGAAGGTTGGGGAATCAATGTGGGGAAAAATGATGCATCCACTGGTGATCACCTAAGATACGTTTTATTTTGGATGTCCCCTTTCACCCTCTACCTATCTTAGCCACTGAATCATTCTTTAGATGGTTCCCAGTACATATCTTTTCTAGTATCCTGAGGTCATAGGTGCTAGGAAGATCACAAGACTCCACGTTGGTGGTCCTGGTTTCTTGTGATTATCTTGGGATTTGCTAAGGTTGGAATGAAGGATAATTGTCATCAAATACCCTTCTTCAGCCATGGGGATTTCTCTCACGAAGAGTCAGGGAATGGTAGGGGTTGGAAGGGACCTCTGGAGATCAAGTCCAACCCCCCTGCCAATGCAGGAACACTCAGGGCAGGCCACACAGGAACAGATCCAGGTCGGTCTTGAAGGTCCTCACAGTCTCCCTGGGCAGCCTGTTCCAGGCTCTGTCACCCTCACAGCAAAGATTTCCTCATGTTGAGGTGAAACTTCCTGTGTTTCACCTTCCTACCATTACCTCTTATCCCAGGGCACCACTGACAAGAGCCTGGCCCGTTCTGCTTGACATCCACCCTGCAGATATTTGTAAACATTCCTAAGATCCCCTCTCAGATCCTTCTCTTTTCCAGGCTCAAGTCCCAGGGCTCTCAGCCTTTCCTCATCAGAGCCACGTTCCAGTCCCTTCAGCATCCTTGTAGCTCTCCATTGGACTCTCTCTAGTATTTCCCTGTCCCTCTTGAATTGGGGAGACCAGAACTGAAACTGGGGAGACCAGAACTGAATCTTAGTCCATTCATAAACATGAAAAAAAGATGAGTGGGTTTTTTTTGTGGTGTGTAAAATAGTTTTGGTGCTTATAGTAAGAGTAGGTCATTTGAAACTCAGATCTGTTTCTTACTTACCTTCTATTTATCTTCAGGCATGTATGTGTTGCTTTGTAGGAAGAATGGAGGTACTTAGGTTATCGATCCTAATAAATTTTAAAGAAAGACCAACTGGAATCAATTGCCTTAAAGAAAATGAAAACTCCAGTTTACACTTTTGTAACGAGTAATGGAGAGTTGAATATTTTATGTACAGTTCTTACACTGACCTGCCTTTGAACTTGCTGTGCTTATGAGGCTTGTTCAGTTCAAGGTACGAGATCCAGATCTTTTTGTAAGAGAATATTTTTATTACATAGAAAAATCATTCTGTATCCCATGGTTGTTACCTGAAATGGGCTAGAACGAAGGATGTAAAATGAATGGTCTTCAAAATGAATTTTTATTTTTACTAACAGAAGAGTGTCTTCAAAGATCAAATGGAGCTGATGTTACAGAATCATGTGTTTCCATTGTTCATGTCTAACCTGGGGTACCTCAGAGCTAGAGTAAGTTAATCAATTGTTACATTCATCTCACTATTTGCCATGATTCTTTCCTTTGCCATTTGAATTTATTCTCAATGTTAATGAAAGAAATAAAGTAACATAGTAAAATTTCAAATAACTACCTTGTACAGTAGTTTTTCAGTGTTTTGATTTAAAAAAATGATTTGTTAGTTAAATGAATTGATTGAACGTTTGTGTCATATTATTGCTTACCTCTTTGATCAGACTGAAGAATTTGAGCAGTAGTTGTGGCCCTTTTGTGACCATTTTTCATTAGCAGATCTCAAGAACTAGAGCAATTGGATGTCTGTGAAGAATAGGTAGGATTTCCACAGAGCAGGTAATGTCAGTCTGAGTGTAGCTTGAAGAAAACCCCAGAGTGCCCAGACCAGTCATAAACCGACAGTTAATTTTCTTTAATCCTTGTTCAGGTATTTTTCCCCTAGAAAGACCTAAACTCTGAATACCAATTATGTCCTTGATTTATTGGAATTTGGGAAAGGAAAACAAAGAACTGCTTGAGTGCAAAAAAACTGCGTTGTGTTTATTGTATGAATACACCACAATTAAGAAAAAAAAACAAACCCAACCAACAAATCAGGCAATGCATGCAAACAAAGAGATAGTTAGCATTGTTTTGGTATCAGCTGAAAAATGCTAAAAATTGCAGTAGTTCTTAACTTGCTTTTCTTTTTGTCATGCAGTCCTGTTGGGTACTTCACTCATTCAGTGCTTTAAAATTTCACAATGAGCTAAACTTGAGGAATGCAGTAGAGTTGGCGAAGAAGAGCCTGATTGATGATAAGGAAATGCCTGTCAAAGTAGAAGCAGCCATAGCTCTTCAGACATTAATAAGCAACCAAGAGCAAGGTATGCTACAGTGATTCATCAATTGTATAAACTGATTTATTTATTAATTTTTCTTATTTTATTATTTTGTAGAGATGAGGCCGTTGGTGCAGATTTATTGAAACATTTTTACCACTTAAAGACGTAGATTTCAGAACATTTCAGCATGTTTAGACAGCTTCACTTCCTCATTAAATACTGCATACCTCCCAAAATTCTGACTTCAAGTTTTTATGTCTGCACAAAAGAAGTTATTTCTTGTAATAAACAGTACCTGTCTTAGTTTTTCTTTAGTGAAGTGAAATAGCATGTCCGTTTAAGAACGAATTCTGCCAATGTATGAGGGTGTCTGTGCCCTCCCAAACAATTTCTGTTGTAGATGGTGTTTCAGTATTGAACGTGGTAAATGGACAATTTATTTACTTTGTTAGCTGTGATAGTTATGGGCTGTAAAAGTGCCCTGAGTAAGTTTTTCAGCTTTTTTTTTTTTTTTTTTTTTTAATGGGAATTAAAGTTATTTTGTTCAAGAGTAGTCTGTTACCTAGTAGTTTTGAAACACCATATATTCATGTTTTGAGATATTTATGTTTATTGATTTCACCTAGTTTCAATTGTGGTTTTTTTTTAGCCAAGGAATATGTGAAGCCTTATGTAAGGCCAGTGATGCAAGAGCTCTTGCACATTGTTAGAGAGACGGAAAATGATGATCTCACTAATGTAATCCAGAAAATGATCTGTGAGTACAGTCAGGAAGTTGCTACTATCGCTGTTGACATGACTCAACACCTGGTAAGAGACAATAGTAAAATAACAGCTCTGTCAGAAGCACATGCTTAGTTTGGTAAACATTTAATGAACCTTGTTTGAAGTGCACACTGTTTAATCTTTATAAAGATCCACCTATAGTCATCACATTTTTTTTTTTCTCTCTATGAAGCATCTTTAAAACCTATAGATTTTTCAAAGATACTGAATTTTGTTACTGGTGTTAAGGAGCCAAGCTCTAACAATTTAACATTTCTAATAACATAGACCAACTTATCAAAAAAAAAAAGAGTGTTTAATTTTGTATATTCCCCATTCAAAAGTAAGGAGCATATTTTTCAGTGCTGACAGCTCTTACAGATAAAGCACTGCTGCTGTTGCATTAGCTGTCTTGGTTTTGCATTACAAATGAGAAATGTGAGTTTGCTTTTGAATATCAAGTTGGCTGTTAGATTTTTGGGGTTTTTTTCATAGGCTGAAATATTTGGTAAAGTACTTCAGAGTGAGGAATATGAGGAAGTAGAGGACAAAACAGTTATGGCCATGGGTATCTTGCACACAATTGACACCATCCTGACAGTTGTGGAAGATCACAAGGAGGTAAGATTTTCCTTTCATTTATCTTCTCTTCTGTTCCTTCATGGCAACAAGCACTTCTATGCACATTGCATCACTTGAGTTGACATGAAAGTGCATTTTCTATAGCAGGATGGTGAATTAGTACCAAGTGATCTCTGACAAATTGACATCGAATTTAATGTCCAGTTTACTTTTGTGATTTCTTAATTGTGCAGCTCTCGACTTCGAGAGGAATTTATGTCTCGAGGGCAAAATTTTTAACCCTTATTCTGGAAAACACTTCATCAAATAATTGTACGACAGAATGTTAAAATAGGTTTTTGGTTTTGATGGTTTTAATTAGACTTAGAATGTGGCCATATACTTCTTGTCATTTATTTTAATTTATAAATGTTGTCTCTCTGTCAAACATGGCATGGCTGAATGATGACTTTAGCACAGCAAGTTGTATGCTCCCAACTTCTGCATGTGTTCCTCTTGCTGAGCATACTCTGGGAAGCTCTCCATACACTTAGGCAAAAGCACCTTTTCCTTTCTTCCTTCTAACACATTCTGCTTCAAGGTTTTGGACAGAGGCTGTATCTCAAACACTTGGAGTACAGTTTTACTTTATATCCAGACAGGAGAACAGATGCAGTTTTTGATAGGATCTGTAGAATAACCATTAAAATAAGATTATTTTTTTTTTTTTTAAGAAAGAAAAATGCTGTGACAAGTTTAAAAGCAATACTGGTTATTGAAAATTTGAGTAGTTACATCACTCACACCAGTGAGGCCTTATTTTCTAATACTGTGACCACTAATGCAGCATTAAAATCTTATTTTATTACTATTATTCATAGTCTTCTTGCTTTGAAGAACTTCTCAAATTGAATTAGTCAAACACATTGATTAAATTACTGTATGTCTAAGCTTTTTAATAAACTGGTTTATGTTTTTATTTCAGATAACTCAACAACTGGAAAGCATTTGTTTACAGATCATAGGCCTCGTTTTGCAGAAACATGTTATAGGTATGTTTGGGAGATAATGGTTAGAAAAGCATTACATGTTTTTATGTTAAAAAATTCTTAAATTAGTTATTGCAAACAAAACTATCTTCCTGAACAGAACTTAATCTCTCTTTTGTGTGTGTGTTTGTGTACTTCTTTAAAATAAAAAAGATGATAATTTTCAGTTATGATTTCTTTCTCCCGATCTCTTGTCAGGCTGGTTATTGTGTTTTGGTGGTCAAACTCAAAAGCAGAAGATGCAGTTCTGATTATAGATTTAACTAGATGTTGTTAAAGGACAACATTTACAATTCCATTAGTATTTTATGGACATGGGCAGCAATTAAATGACTGCTTTATCAGTAGCCTGCAGTAAAGAGCTACATGGTTTCTTGATAAGGCCTTTAAGGAAAAACAAAGGTTGAGGAAATAAAAATATTCTTCAGTAAATCATCTGGAAGGAATGACTTTGATGTGCTGGTAATAGATGTTTCTGGTGTGTATTTATAATGAAAAACTGCATATTGTTGTAACTATAGCAAATATAAGGCCCATCTACAAGAGTCTTTTCCAATTTGTATTATTTTTCTACGTGTTGATTTAGTAACTAATTGCCATTTTCTACTTGTTCTATGACTTAGGCCTTGGTTTCAGATTTCAAGGTATTTTTAAGCTAAATTTAGTTTTTAAAGCACTCTTTCTCAAATGGTTTCTCCTTTCCAGAGTTTTATGAAGAAATTCTCTCCTTGGCCTACAGCTTGACATGCCAGATGATTTCACCTCAAATGTGGCAGCTTTTAGGTGTTCTATATGAGGTTTTCCAGCAGGATTGCTTTGAATACTTTGCAGGTATGATAACTTCAATTCTATTGATATTTCCACTGTTTGGGAATCCATCTTTAAAACGCACCTTAATAAAGTTTCACTTCCTTTTAGTGTCTTGGTTTAAAATGATCATGTATTTGAGTCATGCCCTGACTGTTTAGGGTGGGAGTGTAGTTAAGGAGGAGAAGCGTGTTCAAATCTGACAGTGAAATCAGTTATTCTAGGAGGTCCTGAACTCAAAGAAAGCTGAAATACACAGAGTTAATGTGAAACTACAAGTTAATTAAATTAAATTATTCTATTTCCTCTTCCGAGAAGGCACCCTGCATAATGCACTTTATGAAGAATTCTGCTAAGTAGACTTATGCAGAGTTTGAATTTCCAACCATATCCAATAATCTGAGCTGGTGAATCCCATTATAGGACTACAGCCTCACTGGTTAGCACTTTGCATGGTTTAGTTTGTGATTTTTATTTATTTCTTTTTTCTCTTTTGCTCTCCCTTTTCTGCAGATATGATGCCTCTCTTGCATAATTATGTGACCATTGACACTGATACTTTACTGTCTAACCCAAAGCATTTAGAAATCATTTATGCTATGTGTAAAAAGGTAAGACTTCTGATTCTTGCCATTGGGTTTATCACTGGTGCTTAACAATCAGGTCAGCAGAGTGACACCAGGCGGTGGCCAGTTATTTCAGAACAAAATTTAATTTAGTCTTGGCTCAGTTCCAAGTACACATGGCACCTTCACACTTTTTAACTGACATGCTTTTTAAAAAAATCACCCGCACAAATCTGTGTGGGAGAAAGTTGGTGTTTGTCTTGACCCTCTTCTATGAATAGCTGTTTTGGTAAATAAAGGAATTAATGAAGCCTGATTTCCTTGAGTTGTGTATCTTGCAGTTGGATTCTCTAGCTGTCAGCTAAGTGGTGAACTCATTTTGAGTTCTTCCTACGTTTATGTTTCTCTTTTTTGCTGACTCTCTCATGTATAATCAAGTAAGAGATCACACTGCTGCCTTTCACTGATGTTGGGCATTACAGAGTGTTAAGCATCTACCTACCTACTCATTTTTTAAGAAACTTATAGAAATTGAATGTGTTTGAGGATTGTGCTTCTTTGTCAGGTTTCACTGACAGCATAGGGTTAAAGTGTAGTGAGAAGCAGCAGTTTCACATATATATGCATATATGTGGAGTGATTGCATACATCTTGGTTTTAATCACAAACTAAGCTAGAGATAGGACTTCACTTTGCCAAGCTGATAATCTGCCAGTGTCTATTGGAATTTAAGTAAAAAAAAAAAAAAACCAAACCAGAAACAGAATGTGGAGAACACCAGGGATTCTTCCAGGTGACTCTTCCTTTAAAAAAGGGGAAGTGATGACATATAAAGAAAACCAACATTCATAAAGATCTATAGCAGTTTTCATCTAAGTTTTCAATTCATCTATAGCCACTTATCCTTGTTTATGTCCCATAGAGATCATTTTTACGGGTCTTAAGTCCTCACAAAATATAGCATGAATAATTTAGATGCCACGGAGAGATTTTTTTGATGTATGCAGGTACAGGAGTGCTTGCCTTCAGAGTTGTCAGTGATTAATGCTGCTAAGCTAAACTGTCTTTCTGGTTGTTAGGTATTAACAGGAGATGCAGGAGAAGATGCAGAGTGCCACGCAGCCAAACTCTTGGAAGTAATTGTTCTTCAATGCAAAGGACGGGGTATTGACCAGGTGGTATCTATTGAACAGATTTATTGTATGTGATTTGTATGTGATTCCTGAGAAAAGCAGCTGGAATTAGAGAATTTGAGAGCAGTGTCAAGTGTAGGGGTGGGGAGAAATACAGAAAGAAGTAAATGAGCTCAGGAGAGTTTGTAAGGTTGTTTATTTGGGTTGGGTTTTGTGTGTGTGTGTTTTTTGTTTCTTTCTTTGAGATTAGAGGGCATGACCAGAAAATGAATCCAGACTGAGTGATAAGGATATGGTATATAGTATATAATGCAGGATTTTTTCTTTCTTTATTACTTTTTTTCCTTTCTCCTAATAGTATTTCCCTTTTGATGCACGACACATACTGTTAAAAGTGTTGTGGCTGAGAGGTTAACTGTACCTATCCAGCTACTGAAGTTGTTTCTCCAAGCAATGTGAACTTGGTCCTTTTTAATATTTTGTACTTTTGTATTCATTGCATTTGGAAATGAAGATTTTTTTTTTTTTTTTAACATGGCTGGATTGTGATTTCTGGGAAAAAAAACCCAAACATATAAATCACAGTTTCCCAGAGTTTCTTCAAACAAACTTTTGGCTAATAGTCTTTTTCCTGTTAAGGACTAAATTCTAGTCTCGTGTTTTACATAATGCTTCAGCCTAAATTACTTTGACATATTATATTTGATGTTTCCACAGTGCAACCTATGGACTTCAGTGATAAATTTTCAGTCAATTTCACTGAAACCAATATAACTTTAGTAATTTAAATCTGAAGTCATTGAAGATAAAAGTGTTCCCTGAAAGATTTTATTTTTAAAACAAATCTGGAAGGGATTAAAGTGAATCGTGTGCATTTGCATTGAAATAAGTATGTAGTGGAAAGTTTAATTTTGCTTCACATCTTTGTGAATTAAAATGATTGCACACTGAACTGAAACTCATAAATTAAACCATTCATAATGCTTCCGAGATGATTATAAAACCTAAACCTGCACATTGAAATATGTGTAGATGTTTATTTCATTGTGTAGAAATTCCTGCATATTTGCTTTTATGCAAATGAACTCATTTCAAAATTTTACAACAAATGTAACATCACTTTACATTTGTACAGAAAAGCTTCATTTTAGAAGAAGAAAAAACTTTTTTTTTTAGAAGTTTTACCTCTTTTTAGGTAATTCCATTTTTATTGCCTGTTAGTGTTGGATAGCATTATTCAAAGATGAGGATGTCTTGGAGTTCTTTACTAAACACTTTATACACACTAGAACAAATTCCACCAAATGGCCCCAGATATTCTCTCTGTGCTGAGAATAATTTAGCTCAGAGAATTGCTGTTTTGGGTAAGATTTACAAGCATATAACCAGAGGCTTAAAATGCTTTTAGCCTAGGAAGTTAATAGAATGCATTCCTAGGTTATACCTGGACTTCACTTAACTCTGCAGATCAGTTCTGATAAAAGTATTTTAATCTTTGACATAATCTGACAAGTATAATGCCTGTTTTGTTTGTTTATTTTTTTCTCCTTTATATTTCTGTGCCCAGTGTATTCCACTCTTTGTGGAGGCCGTTCTGGAGCGGTTAACTAGAGGAGTTAAAACAAGCGAGCTTCGTACCATGTGTCTCCAGGTTGCCATAGCTGCACTCTACTACAATCCTGACCTACTTCTGCACACCTTGGAGAACATCAGATTTCCACACAACCCTGAACCCATCACTGCACAGTTCATAAACCAGTGGATGAATGACACAGACTGTTTTCTTGGGCAAGTATTGGGGGGGGTGGGGTGGGGTGGTGTTATTTTAAAAGGCCATGGTTTTGATTCTTTAGTTCACTTCTGTTTTTATCCCTAGTCACGTTGATGAAAGAGTTGTTACTCCTTGGTTAGTCTAAATAACAGTCATCCACACCACTTCTAGTTGCTGGTGTGCCAGTAAAGGTGACCTATTTCCATGTAACTTTTCCACCTCTGTTGAGCTACGTGCTGAATATTCTGTGCTGTGAGGATACAGGGGTACAATGCACATCACATTTCACAATTCTTTTGCATTCCTTAATTCCAGTCTCTCTGCTTCTTCACAAGATGGTCCAGCATGCATTAAGGGTGAGCTGACCAGCAGAATTTCAGCAAGATGTTAACTTTTTTTCTGTAACACTGTATACATATTTTCTATTCTTTATTTTATAAAGCATGTTGAACAGCTCCATTTAATTCTAAAACCCCCATTATTCTGTCCTATGAATCCCACACTCTGATTTTAATCTCTGCAAGTTGTTCACGGTCAGCTTGCACGTTTGTCATTATGCCATTGATGTATGGGCTGTTTAGTGTGCTTCTGAACTTAAACTGCATTCCAGTATCCCTAGAACATGTGCATGCGCTGCACGAGTGTGCACTTGGGCAGGAGCTGAACATCTGTAAATTAAATGAAGGTGGACAAAGGCTGTCATCACGTAACTAAGTATGCACTTGATGCTGTGCAGATGTGAAGTCCAGTGCTTGACAGTAAGTGCTTCCTTCTCAGCTGAGATGTGGTGTCTGACTGAGATTCAGATCCCCTTAAGAGCAAAGCAGACAGTCAGATGTAGTTAACAGCTACCTCACAGCTTCCTGCTAGGACTTCTGTTTTGTCATCGAAGGCTGACACCTGACTGCAGGTGTACAAATAGGTTTAGAACATGTCTTCTCTGCACGTAGTCTATCCCAGCAGACTCGGTGAAGTGTCAGCAGGGTAGGAGTCGTGCCATGAATGAGCTGGGCCAAGACAGGCAGCTCCTGACCCATAGATGCATACCCTATTTTAGGTTGTCATTCTGTCAGTGGCTGAAGGTGGCACCTCTAAGTCTACTCTCCTACACCTTGTGGTAATATTACTGTTAATTACTACATCGTTTTTATATCTACTGACTAGAGCAGGATGTTTGGGAATTTCCATGTACTGACTTTTTTTTTTTAATGGCTGAAGCAAATTTCTTGAGATTCAGCTCTTTGTACTGGCATTTTTTCTATTGCGTATCGAATAGCTCAACACATACAGAGGCAGCAGGAAAGAAGATATTCCCCACAGGTGGTAAACTTGTCATACCTTGTTTAAAAGAAATGAAAAATGAAAGACATTTATAGCCTTAAACAGTTCATCCTGAAGCATTCAGTCAGAAACTAGTCAGATCCAGAGGGGAAAAATGCTGCCGATCTGACTAGGCTCCAACTTCACGTACTCCTGTGAGCTACGGCTCAACTTTCAGTTCTTTTATATTGCTCTTCAAAAAACATCAGCTGCTGCAACTACTTTTCAACTAAATTATTCTTCAGAGCTGAGACAAAAGTTGACAAAGCCTGTGAAAATGAAACACGGGAACCACAGTGCTAGATTCTGCTCACACTCTGCACTTGAGTGGCAGCAGAAGATAAAGGTGTATCTGTTTGATCTGCTGCTACCAGCAGTGAAATAAATATCTGTAATATTGCTTAAATCTAAAAATCACTCTTCCTTCAGTGTTGTCTGCTCAGTATGTGGCTTCCAGGTGTAGGGCTTTTCCTATAGTACTGCTTCTCTGGCACTGTGATGTGATGTAAGGGACTTGTTTAATTCCTCTCAGGACAGCAGTGCTTCTAGAAGACCTTTTTTTTGTTTGTTTTTTCATAAGGGTCATCATCTGAACAGCTGCCAGATAGTCAGAGGCCTAGTGGAACAAGGAAAGACAGAAATGCAAACAAAATCTAGCTTTCTTGACACCACTCCTTGGGTTCTCCTCTGCAAAGTTCATGTTTTCACCCGTGAAGACAGCAGTGGACACCCTGATTTGTACAGGCCTTTTTCTCACCGGCCATCATTTGCTGTTGCTTTGGTTTACACTCAGATTGCTTCCCAGCAAAAGGCAGTTTTAGACTTAAATTCAAAGCAGTTGGAAGACTCACAGATCCTAGAGAAACTGTAGAAGACCAAAGTAGATCCACTTCCAGGTGTGAAGGACCAGGTGAATCTTTCTGCCACTACTTTGTCATGCAAGAGATCTGTGACTTAGTGGTAACAGTGGCTCTTTCAGATGCATCATCCACAGCCTTGTGCCCTCCTTCTGCTCCTGTGAAGTCTTAGTAGCTGGAGATACTGCTCTGCCAGCAGTAGGGTTGTGTGTGCTCTCATGCTGGAGCCAACAGTGTTTGCCAAAAGAATGCAGCATTTCTTGAGCAGCACTTGCAAACACACGAAATGGGATCCATGGGAATAGTACATCCTGGGGGAGAAGAGCAATGATGGTAAGATAAGTAACTGTTCTTCCATGTTATTAAAAATATGGAAACTTTTTAAAACTGATGAGAAATTTAGAATATTAAAAATGAACCAATCAAGGAGAGCTCAGCACTCGTGTTAATTAACTGGGCATAAATTATGTTGTTTGTGGATATTGCATAGCTATGCATTTTTGCCCATAAAGCCCCTCTACCACAGCATATTATATTTATTTATTTCTAAATGCTTTCTACAACTATTTCAAACTGAAAAGCTATTTGTTCTCTGCTGCTTTCCACCTTTTCCCTGACAGATGAAGCTTGAGTGAGACTTCTGTGTGACTTATGCTTACTCTCAGACTAAAAATTCCTCTGTGGAAACCAGGGTGAAGGGAAAAATCTTATTTTGCTTTAGAAAAAGTCTTAAGTGGGTTTTGTTTTGGTTTTGGTTTGGTTTGTTTTTAGAAGCTGCCTAGGGGGGATTTATTTGATAGGAGTTTAAATAGTTTGAAATTCTAGTTTTCTCAGAGTTGCATATAAAACCAACTGAGTTGGTTTCAACTTTGCAACTAGAAGGAAATGTCTAATTATTTGCTGTTTGCCCAGGAACAGGATTGATGTAATAGAAAGCAACTTCATCCTCACACAAAGGAGCATGGCAAACCAGTAAAGGCAAGGCTTAGTGATTTCCTGCTGAAATACTTTCAGCTTGGTCTAAAATACAAAAGATTCTTAGATCTTTTTGTCCTGTATTGAAAGGAAGTGTATTAACAAGAAAAGGTCCCACGGATTATGAAGACCACACGCAGCTTGTTAAAACTAGACCTGCCTAGGAGCTGTGCCTTGCACTGCCACGTGGTGCATCTTTAGCTTGGTATTCTCCAGGCTGGATGCAGTGCTGAGGGAGCACGCAGAGCCTGGGATTGTTAGGGATGACTGTTCTGGGCTGCTCTGCAAATAGATCTGGATCTCAAAGCATAATGCCCAAAGGAGAATTGTATCCAGGCTCCCTCACGCAGATGGAAGGGTGCTGAAATAATGAGACTTTCAATTAGGAAGAAATGGTCCTGAAACCATTCTCTGTCATTACAAAAAAATATGTAAATGGTGTAAAACTCTGGTTTTGCTTTTTCAGTCCTGTGGGTACTTGATACAGCTGGGGTGTGGTAGAGTGCTGAACTTCAGGCCAGGCAGATGCTTATCCTGCTGCTATCTCCACTGGCGGGTGGAAGAAACAAGTCCCTTTTTGGCTCAGGTTCCTTAAAGATGGCTTGATGCCAGGATTTGGGCTGTCCTGCTGGGCCTTCTGATAACTCAACATAATCTGAAGGCATGTGTTCATTCTTAAAACTTCTCTTTTTAGAAGCTTAAAAATGGAGCATGACAAATGTGCTGTATTTTTTTGGCCATTTGGGCTGCTTCTTAATGATGACTTCCTTTTAAACAGCAATGCTTGATTCTTATGCCTCTGTTTGCTGTCCAGAAAAGATAGTTTGGTATGAAGATAAGCCACTAATTACTATGATTCTTACTCCATTTTACTGTGTTGCATTTTGCAATTGGCATTATGCAATGGTAGCATTGTCAAATGCATTATAAAAGGGAATACCAAGTGTTGTTAACTACTCTGGCACATGTACACTGAAATTACCTCGTTATATGTTTGAGGCTTGAAGAAATTTCATGGCTTCCTAGTGTCAAAATGCAAGATGGATGTCTTGTGCATCGATTACAGAGCTTTGGTTGAACTTAGATGAAGGTTCTGGCAGAGAGGAGGTAGAGAAAATTCATGCCTTTTATGCTTGGAGTGAGGACAACTCTCCTCAAAAAGCTGTGCTTCATTCATCGGCAGCATCGTCTTTAGCCTGGGGTTTGGTCTTCAGTGTTGGCATGAGACCAGATGGTGCTGAGCTTGTTTTCAATGTAGATAGACTGACAGGAGTAAGGGATTTAACTATTTTTTTTTCTTTTGTGAAAGCAGCCCCCGTTCCCCTGACTCAATTTCCTTGGTTGGGACTTAGGAGGAATTGCTGAGGGAACTGGGGTTGTTTAGCCTGGAAAGAAAGGAGACTTGGGACAGACCTCCTCACTTTCTACAACTACCTGAAAGGAGGTTGTAGCTACTCAGGTGTCAGTCTCTTCTCCCAAGTAACAAGTGATAGGACAAGAGGAAACAGCCTAGGAAAATATTATTAGGAATATTAGGAATATTAGGAAAACTAATATAGTTTTCCTATATAGGAAGGAATATTAGGAAATATTCCTAATATTTCCTAATTTTCCTAATATTTCCTAATTTTCCTAATATGATATTAGGAAAAACTTCTTCCCCAAAGGGTTGTCAGCACCTGGTACAGGCTGCCCCAGGAAGTAGTGGAATCACCATCCCTGGGGGTATTCAGAAGATGTGTTCCTGTGGTGCTGAGGGCCATGGTTTAGTGGTGGTCTTGGCAGTGCTGGGTTAACGGTTGACTCAATGGTCTTAAAGTTCTCTTCCAACCAAAATGATTCTATGATTTGTATGCCCTCTTTTGTGCCCCATTCCTTCTGAAGAGAAATTACTGCTGTTAGCAGTGATGGGCACTCTTTGCCTACTTTGGTTTGGTCCATTTTTCAACACAGGGAGTGGAGCAGCCAAATCCAACACGACAAAGAGTGTCATCTGATACGTTAGTTGACTTTGTTTTTCTTGGAAGGTCTTCTGAGCTCATAATGTTATGCCTGACCATATATCATTTATTATTGTTGTCAGCTACTCTGAGAATGGAATCACTTCACTAAGGCCTACTAGGACTAACAACACGGGAGGTGTAGTGAAATTGCTCCAGATCCCCAGCCAAGTTCAGAAATCTTTAATACACGATCACTTGTATTATTTGAAGAACATTATAGTTCAGTAGCATGTTGTATGGCATCTCTGGTAATGAAACTAAAAGCACTTTAGATATTTTTGTTCCTACAGCAATTTTTGAAGTGGTGGATTAGCCAGCTGTTCCCTGTAACAGTTCCCTGTGCAGTCTGTGGTGCACATCTTAACCAGTTGCTTCTCCCTCAACTTCTATCCTCTTCATTCCAAAGTAAAACCGATTCAGTAACAAAAGTATCTATTTCATTGGGTTTTTTCCCTTCAATTATCTATAATTTGTTTGGTTTAGTGGCAGTCTACTCATTTGCAAGTTCCCTGTTTGAGTGTACTGCCAGTTATTCTCAAGGAGGTGAAAGTATTGCCCTGCTTTCACTGTTAGCAATGTGTCTCAAGTTAGTGTTGAAAATTGGATGTATAAAGCAGCCATTCTGATGGACTCCTAATAAACATGTTTAAATACAGCTAGCCCTGTGACACTCCATAAATGCACCCTGCAATTCAGTGCATTCCTGCTTATCATGACTCTTCACTAATAGTCTTTTTGCTAATTCCAGTCCCTGCAACAGTACTGCTGTCAAAGCCAAGGCAAATTAATTTTCCATCCTATTTAATGATGATAATCTGTATCAAATGCTTTACTAAAGATATTCTGCGTAATTATTTAATAGTATTTATTTAGCATGACAGAATTTGCACTTGGTAATCACAAACAGTTGTTCCAGGAATTTGGCCAGTGCTTGAGAGGTGTTTAATTGTTATTGGACAAGTATTTTCCAGTGGGGAACTTGCATTCAGAACATAGGAAATAATGCGTTTAGGAGCTTTGAACATACGCTGTGAACATAGTCTCTGTGACATTGTCTTCTGCCACGTCAAGCACCAGGACTATAATGCAGCCCAGAAAGCCAGTCGCATCCTGGGCTGCATCAAGAGAAGTGTGGCCAGCAGATGGAGAGAGGGGATTCTGCTGCTCTACTCTGCTCTGGTCAGACCTCACCTGGAATAGTGCGTCCAGCTCTGGAGCCCTCAGCACAGGAAGGACATGGACCTGATGGAGCGGGGCCAGAGGAGGCCACAAGGATGAGCAGGGGCTGGAGCACCTCTCCTACGAGGACAGGCTGAGGGAGCTGGGGTTGTTCAGCCTGGGGAAGAGAAGGCTGTGGGGAGACCTAACAGCCACCTGCCAGTACCTGAAGGGAGCTGACAAACAGACTGGAGAGGGCCTGTTTGCAAAGGCCTGGAGTGACAGGACGAGGGGCAATGGGTTTAAATTAGAAAGGAGTGGATTTAGATTGGGTGTTAGAAACAAGTTCTTTACCAGGAGAGTGGTGAAGCACTGGAACAGGCTGCCCAGGGAGGTGGTGGAGGCCCCATGTCTGGAGACATTCAAGGTGGGGCTTGACAGAGCTGTGAGCACCCTGCTCTAGCTGAGGATGTCCCTGCTCTCAGCAGGGGTTTGGACTGGATGACCTCTAGAGGTCCCTTCCAGCCCAGACATTTCTATGATTCTGTGATTCTTTACATATCCTTGCAGTGAAAAATCTGGTTTTCTGTCTAACAAGAGTGTGTTGTGGGTTTTTTTTTTTCAGACTTCACGACAGAAAGATGTGTATAATAGGACTGAGCATCCTAATGGAATTACAGAACCGCCCGCCCGCAGTGGATGCTGTAGCTGCCCAGATTGTCCCTTCAATCCTTCTCCTCTTCCTGGGTTTAAAACAAGTTTGCGCCTCACGAGAACTCACAGAACACGAGGATCATGCTAAAGATGAAAAACACGTTGCAGAAGATAATGGTAAAATCTCCCCTTTTCACATTGTGGATTTTGTCTGGATTTAATTTAAAGGGGGTAAGAAATTGCAGTTCATTTTTAAGACTCGTTAGTCTGCTGAAAATAGCTTGGCTTACTGGGTGCTTGAAAGATCATCTTAGGAATTGACTTTTCCTCCCAGAATATCATCAGAACGTTTCAGTGTGTAACAGCCATCACTTTGTGAAAGGGTAGTGTTGGTTTAAGAGTAACAATGAAATCTGCAAGCCCACTCTTCTGGATTGTGAATGTGCTCTGTCTTCTCACATATGCAGCAGGAGTTTGCCAGGACTGCACTGGTTATAATCTTAATACCTGGAAATAAGCTGTTCCTAGTACCCAGCTATTGGAAAAAACCCATTTGGTTGAACTTTGAAGAAAATCCCTGCGAGTCTTCTTTGCCCAAATGGAAAGAGATTTGTAAAGTGGGGTTTGAGACAGCTGAGGTTCCCAGAGTAGACAGAGCAGGGGAGAAGAAACATCAAAGAATATCTCGTGGAGAGAACTGTGGGAAGTGAATTTCACACAGCACTGCAGTTACGTGTGGTTGTTATTTGACTTGGAACGGGAGATAGATGGTTTGAGGTCTGAAAATGGATTCTGTGTAAACAGATTATGTAATCCACTCAATTTTAGACATGATTGTTCTGTTGTGGAATTACAGAATTCTTCTCAATGCACAGGAATGCAGCATAGTATGGAAACAGCACAGTAATTTTCAAATCTCCATCTCATGCTTTAGTCCCTGCTTATTGCAGGTATAGTCATCTTCATTCATTCTGTACTCTTAACACGGGATGAGCTGGAGATTTAGAATTAGATGGGGGAGTTTTTTATCTCCATTATAAGTCAGAAAGATTTTTCCTTAAGTAAGAAATAGCAGTGTTTAGAACTGCATCTTGGAGTTGGATTTAATTTGGGATGTAGTAGTCATTTCCTAAGCGGAACGGAAGGCAAAGCTAAGAGAAAGATGCAATTTTGTTTAAATAAAGGAGTACTCTAAAGGAAAGAAGGACATGGACCTGATGGAGTGGGTCCAGAGGAGGCCACAAGGATGAGCAGGGGCTGGAGCACCTCTCCTACGAGGACAGGCTGAGGGAGCTGGGGTTGTTCAGCCTGGGGAAGAGAAGGCTGCGGGGAGACCTAACAGCCACCTGCCAGTACCTGAAGGGAGCTATAAAAAGCCTGGAGAGGGCCTGTCTGCAAAGGCCTGGAGTGACAGGACGAGGGGCAATGGGTTTAAATTAGAAAGGAGGGGATTTAGACTGGATGTTAGAAACAAGTTCTTTACCAGGAGAGTGGTGGAGCACTGGAACAGGCTGCCCAGGGAGGTGGTGGAGGCCCCATCCCTGGAGACATTCAGGGAGAGGCTCGACAAGGCTCTGAGCACCCTGCTCTAGCTGAGGATGTCCCTGCTCTCAGCAGGGGGGTTGGACTGGATGACCTCTGGAGGTCCCTTCCAGCCCAGACATTTCAATGTTTCAAGAACAGCAGGCGGGCATTTGATCTTTATCTGCTTGACAGAAAACAAAGAGAAAATTTCCAAAGTCTATTCAAGTCTCTATTTCTTCGTAATTTAAAAAGTACAGTGATGGAACACTTAGGCAAAGACACATTTCCTCAGCATTTTATGATCCTGTAATTGCACTATGACTTCATAAATGGAAGATGAAAGATGACAGCTTCCCATTCCCCAGGTGTGCTCAGAAACAAACATGTAACTGGTACTGAATGCGGGAAACATTTTAACAGCTTCATTTTTCCAATTCTAAGATTTTGGGGGAAGGGTGTTAACAGAGAGTCCCCCTTTCCAGCCAGAGCCTGGATTTATTAATTATTCTTCACTCATAAGTCATTTTTCAAACTTTTTCAAAACATATCAATGCTTCTGCAGAAGAGATACCGAGTGATGAGGAGGAGACAAACGAAGCGAGCCAGGCGATGCAAGACAACCATGGTGGGGGTGGAGGAGGTGGTGGAGGTGGAGAGGAAGGGGATGAAGATGATGATGACGACGACGATGACTGGGATGAAGATGCATTGGAAGAGACTGCTCTTGAAGGGTTCAGCACACCTCTTGACCTTGAAAATGGCATTGATGAATACCAGTTTTTTACACAGGCGCTTTTAGGTATGTGCTAGTTGGCAGAATGATCTAACAGTGAAATGGTTTGGAGATGTTTATGTTCATCACTGGGAAAAACCCTTTTGTTATACACAATAATTTAGAGCATTGGATTATTTAGATTATTGGAAACTGGGATCTTGCTTTCTAATGTTTGCCCTAACACTCTTTGGCTCACAAAGAACTGCGGAAAAAACCCAAATGGTAGGAAATAGAGCCACAGATCAATGCTCTTCATGGTCTCTTTCAGAACTTCTGAATCACAGCCTAAATAAGAGGGACTCAGTCACTAGGGAGACTCTTAAATATAGAAATATTCGTCACTTCCTAGATGCTAAAATCATAATGGTTAAATTCTTTCCTCTCTTTCCTCCTTGACTAATCCTGTTGCTTTTAGTTTTGATACGAGTTTTAAATTAGAAGATTTGCCTCATCATTGTCCATGAATAATAGCAGAGGATGTAATTAAGTTCCTCAGAGTGGATTTCCTCTATTACAGCGGGGATTCTGTGCTAAGAAAACTTGACAGAAACACCAAACCCATTTTGCAGTGCAAATTCCACTTTAAAAGCAACCAGGGATTCGCTGTGTTTCATTTTGTTCTGAAATTAACTTGCAATGCAACCCAATAACCACTCTTCACCCGTTCCTCTTCTGACAGCGGTGCAAGGCCGAGATGCAGCCTGGTACCATTCGCTGACAGCACCGTTGAGCGAGGATCAGAAGAAACAACTGCAGGAAATCTATACATTAGCAGAACACCGGCGAAATGCTGCAGGTGAGTCACTTCCCTGGGGTCATTTTATCTATTGCAGAGCTGTTGGCACTACATCTAATCTGTAACAGCAGAGAGAATAAAACTCTGTGCTAATTAACTTTTCCTGGCAAACGTGAGTAGGTTATTGCACTTCAATTATCCCTTGCCTGTTAGTCTCTGTTATTCAGAGAGATTAGCTCCTAGTGAATCGCCTTCTCAGTGACATGCAGTGCCATTTGAACAGGGTGCAAACTAGTTTTCCACGATCTGACACTTGAAGAGCAGATTGAGGTGTTACCTAGCTGTCATCCAGACATGTGATGGGAGGTTACTATAGATTATTACGCGATAAACAATTTTGTAACTTTTTAACTGCTAACGTTGCTCTCCCAGTCAGTGTAAGTTTTAGATGCTTAGAAAGTTTGCATCGTGGAAAAGAAAGTCAGATTTAGTCAAAAAGCACACAGAATAGTGTAACAGACTGCTGCTGAAGAGGATTCATTTCTCAGCTCTGTTGCATTTACGCCTTTGTTTGCATTTATGCCTTTAGAGGAAATCTGAGTGGAGTTTACTGCTGTCACTGCTTTTAGGGAATGAAATCTTGACTCGACTGAGAGTTTTGCCACAACTTTGCATTAGCTGAGCTCTGTTGTCTCTGGCAAAAGTGTTCTCTGTAGATTATTTTTCATATCCTTTCCCTTCTTTGAATTCTAGAGACTAAGACAATAGGACAACAAAGTGGCTACACATTTGACAACAAAGGACTGATCACAGCATTTAACTTTGCTGGAAGTACTCCTGGTGGCAACTGAAGGATCAACTACAAATATCAATGGGAAGGGTCTCATCATTACATTTTTTTGAAATCATCGTGACTTCTGAGTGATAGGGGAGGGTAGTTTAATGCTGCTGAAGGTTTGCTGGAAAATAGCAGTGTGCTTCCCCCACCAGAATGCTCTTTCTAACCAGCTACTGTAATGTACAAATTCTTGTGGTGTTTTTATAATTTGATGGACTGAAAGGAAACATTTGTCCTCGAGGAACCTGACTGACTGGGAAGGGCCGGGCTGCATCTGAGTTGCACTTCTCAGGTTTTTGCTGTGCAGAATTGATAGATTCATATGGATAACAGTGCCTTCTGTTGTACATGGATTGCCTGAACAAATGGAGTTTGGAGTGCATTATAATTTTTTAAGTGTAAGGACATTTCTCGATACACTGTAAGCCTTGGTTCCATGTTTTCCAGTCACCTGCTTTTTACCAGTTGGTTGAATTGTTTGTTGGTTGCATACACATTGCTGGCTTCAGAGTATTATTTCATCTTCCCTATTTGGTGCAGACCAAATGCATAGAGGGAGGTGTTTGTTGGAGTTGCAAAGAGTACACTGGTTACATCAAAGGGTCTTAACAAAAAATTTGCAGGTTTCCCCTTGATGCAGTAGTCTTAAATTATTTCTCTTAGCCATGATGGCACACGTGGCAGGTGGCTACCCTAAATCTACACTGCTATTACCCCCTGCCTGGACAAGTGGCGTGGCTCTCACGTGTAGATTACATGGCAACTTTTTATTTCCACTATTTTTGAGGAATATTGGATTTTACTTGGGATTCTGTAGACCTCTTTTCTGGTTTTATTCATTCATTACCATTCCACTGGTAGTACTGAATAATGTGGTACAAAATATTTACAATGTTTTATTTATCTTGATAGAAGAAAACCAGCTCCAAACTTATTTCTTCTTACTTGTACCCTTCTGTGATTGAATTTCTGGTCTGCCTTTCATTCGGCTCTTCTTGTTCCACGCTGAAATTTCATTATCTGCCAAAGTTTTTTCCTAAATTTTGAAGACTGGTTTCTCATAAATTGAAACACATATAACAAGGTGGTTTTGAATATGTTCATTTAGTGAGAAACTGATAGCAGTACTAATTTGAATAGGTGCCCCTCCTTTTGATCTACTGGGATCATCGCGGTGGTGTAGTCAAAATAAGTAGGGGTGATTTAGAATGTGAAGTTTGGATTGGTGATAAAATGTTTAGACCAGATTTTGTCTCTATGTGTTAATTTCTTTATGACTTAAAAATATTTACCAAGCAATTTTAAGCACATACTTAACAGTGTATTTCTTTGACTGAAAAGTCAAAGCACTTCCCATACCCCATCAGATTTTCAATGACTATAGCAAATTACAGGTTGCTGGCCCTGCACTGTGCTGAAGCTTTCCATTTTTTGTCTGTCAGGGTAATTATAATTCAGTCTGATAAATCTGAAGCACTGTACACCTTACCTTGGCTTCTGGAAAAGGCCAGAGTGTCTCTGACAGTTCCTTACCCCATCCCCTGGAATTTTCTCAGCCTGGCAGCTGTGGGGCAGAAGGTTCCCTGCTGCTTTACTGTTTGTGCCAGACTCTCTGGTGCTGTTCTCTGCTGCATTTTTTTGGTTTGTTTTGTTGGGTTTGGGGTTTTTTTTTGTTGTTCTTGTTTTTTTCCCCCCCCATGCAGCAGCTGCAGAGTAAAGTTGGCCTGGTTCACGTGGGTTTTCACTGCTGCTAGTCACTTCAATAGCAACAGGGAAAATTTCTCACTTTCAGGTCTGTTATGGAAAACTGAGAACTCCAGGGTCTGTATCTCCAAAAGGGAACAATACATTGAGCTGCAGTGGACAGTCTCTTTAAACCCAAGCAGCAGAGGGCTGGGACAATAAGGGACATTCCTTATTTTGAACATCAGGACATGAAAATTTTAGGTCACTTCTGCTAATTTAGGCCTGGGGTTATATTGAGTGAGACAGTAGGAAGACATTACATGCTGTTTGTTGATGAGTTTCACAGAAACCGTGGAAGTTTTGAAATCCTTCACAGATTCAAGGAAGGTTTTTTGGAAGATAAGGACACGGATGACTTCTCTCTTCCCTGACAATTGAAGATAAGTATTAGACAGGTAAACTGCTATTATTTTATTTAACAAACTCAGATTGTCAAGTTGGGTTTCTTTTAAAGCCCATTTGCCTTCTCTACACTGGCATGTAAAGTAGAGGAGGGATTTATGTTTTCTTCTGCTAATGAGGTTACTTGCACTGTCACAAGCTAATATGTAGGAGTTAATGTGTTGAAGGAAAAAAAAACCCTGCTTTTGCATAGCATTGTCTTTGTGTCACTCAGCTGAACTGTGGCTGCTCCCTAGTTCTGCTTCTTGTATACTTTTCAAATCAACTGCCAAGAAAATTTCATCCAGATGTTTCTTACAAGACATTTCATCAGCAGCGTGGAGTCGGGAATCTTTGTTTTGCAGAGAGAGGGTTAGAGATGGCTGAGGGGATGGCACGTAAAAAGGTTAAATGCCCTTCCCTTCCCAGGAGATTCATGCACAAATGTTTGTGCTGGCAAAAGCAAATGTCAATTATTTTATTCCTTTTTTTTTTTTTTGATTTATGGGGCTCTAGCCTCCACTTTAACATATGGTTCTCTTTTAACATGATAAATATCTGTTTGTACATGATCATAAATAGGTAATGGATTTTAGGGATTTCTTTCTGAGCTGTGTCCAGCTTTGTGCTACATTAAAGGGAGAGGAACAGAAATGTGCTTTACTGTCTCACTTTGGAGCCAAGGTAATCATGGAATATCAGATACCAGCACTGGCTGACCAAGCCTGGTGTGGTTGCCTTTGGAAGTAGAGAATCACAAACGTATTGTAAAATTAAAACAAAGGTTGATAACTGGTGACCTATGTTGCCCCTTCTTCCTAAAGTGTGAAAGTGACTCCTGTGGGCACCGTGGGAGCTTTACAAAGGAAATTAGCACTGTGTAGGTTATAATCATAGCAAGTGTTAATTTACGTGGTAAGCTGCTATTTTTTTTCAGCTAAACCAAACTGATCCTGGCTATTGAATTGCATCTGCTCTTTTGTCACCCTTGAAAGGAAAATAAGAATCACCACATGTTTTGGCCGTTTCTTTTTACTCTCTTTCAAAGTTATAAAGTACTTGCTTTGCTTTCATTACAAAGCAATCAAAATGCCTAGCTCCAGGAAGAGGGCAGAATATCAAGCTAAGGAAAAGGCTAAAAAAAAAAATAAAAATCCCCAAACCCCAGCAATTCCCCAAAACCCACATGTGCACAGTCTGGTTGAAATAAATGTGCTTGGGGAGCATAAGTCAAAATACATAAAGAATATTACATGCAGTTATATAGCAAGAGTTTTGACTCTGGGGGGAAAGGCTGCCTGTGGGGTGTTAGGGAGACATGAAATGAACTGCTTTAGTATTTGCCCTCTGCCTGTGAAGTCCAGGCAGTTTGTAACTCTGGATTCCATCGTATATTGTAGAGGAGAGAAGGTAGGACAGTAGTGGATTTTTAGCATTATTATTATAAAGCAAGAGTCTGTCATGAGACTTTTGTGAGCCAAAGGAATTACAGACAACAGAAATTATTAACTGTCTTTTGTTTCCAGCATATTCCTCAGCATTTTTTTTCCCCCCTCCTTTCCTTCACTTGCCAGCACTATGTTCTCACATATCTTAGGGAGCATTCAAAATGCCTGAAAATGTAAAGCTTAATTAATTTTTTCAAATCCTGCTCTTGATGCAACACAACCTATCCATTGCATTTCTACCTGTAGAACAAAGCCTCTCATTTGACATGCACGGATGATGCAGAGCTACAAAAACCCCTCACTTGCGCCTGCACTTTGATGAGCCTTTTGTGATTTACTTCTTAATACTTTGAAATCCCTGCACCTTGTCCTGACATTGGCTCAAAGGATGGGCACAAATGCACTATGTGATGGAGTGCCCAGCCCTAGTCCTGAGATAATCTTTGACGCCCGAGTCAATCTTTTGATGTCCTGGTGGTCAGTTACTCAAGGATCTCTGCCTCTGAGGGCATTCTTCAAGTCCAGGAGACTCTGTATCCTTGCAGGTGGACAAAGAATCATATTGCCCTCATCACAGCAAAGCATACAACAGGCATGGCTACCAACTTCTTGATCTTATGAGTGAAAATAACACTCTCTTCTCTCAGATGTCAGATCTCGCACCAAACAGATGGGATATGAGATGTTCCTAGTGTGCCAAAGGAAGCCAGACTCTATTCCAGATACCAGAAAGTTCTAGCATAAGGCCATATCGTAAAGAATATATCAATCAACAGGCTGAGCTGCATGCTTTTGACATTTTTTTTTTTTTAGGTCTGTTTAGTTTGAGGAAGAGGAGGCTGAGGGGAGACCTCATCACTCTCCACAACCACCTGACAGGACATTGTAGAGAGGTTGGTGCTGGTCTCTTCTCTCGGGTAGTTAGTGATAGAACCAGAGGG
>JANHGN010020463.1:17030-38757 GCA_024605025.1 Megaceryle maxima | reverse complement strand
GAATGCTGGAGAAACAGCCTCGGTGCTGCGCGAGCCCTGCCCAGCAGGACCCCAACCCGGGGTGTGATCAGCACCTTTCCAGCTCCCAGGGCAAAGCACAGCACTGGGAGGGCTGCTGTGGGGCACATCAACTCCAGCTCAGTCAGACCACAGCTAAGTCCCACATGGCTACTTGCTCACTTCCCCCATGGGCTATGGTAGCGATTTGACTCCAGGCCATGCTTTCCACAGGGATACACACAAGCAGCAAATTTTCAAAATGTATTTATTGGTCTAACAGCCACTGACTGCTCCCTGCAATGCTGTAGAAATAATGGACAGTGCCCTGTGAGAGGTCTGACTGCTGCTACAGTGGGATTCAGCTTGGAAACATTTTTCTTCAAAACTAGAAATCACAAGGTGACATTCAAAACTGATTTCAGATCACTCACACAGCAGAGTTACACTGCTTGAGTGACATATCTTTCTAATCTAGTATAGCTGTGATCATTCAGTCTGTCCAGATCAGTTATAGAGGACAGTCTGATGCAGCTTCTTTTGTTTGTCCTCTGACTAACCAGAAGAGCTTATTTCTTCATCTTCTTCTTCAAAAACAACCCCCTGAAACTCACTATAAAGCCTATTTTTTATTAGCTAGAATACTAGCTCTGATTCATCATTGTTTTATTCTCATTTTACACCTATCCACCTTCCATTAAATTAGTGGTGCTGTCACTCTGCAGCCAAGGTGACTGAAATGTCAACTCAGTTCTAAGAAATCTAAGAGACACCTGTTACTACTTCATGTAGACACATGGCCAGAAAACCACACGCAAACAGGAAAGCAGGAAGTCAAAAGGGTGGGCCACATGGCATGCAGAGTTTGGAGGACCTTGGTTTAAAGAGAGAAACCAAAATACCAAGTCATAATGAAAGGGGGAGCGGCCTTTCATCCATATTTAACATTCAGAGGAAGGGGTTACAATTTGTATTGTTTTTATTATAGACGAAAGACAACTGTCTGAACGGTCTGCAGTAAAGCAGACTTTAAAGGTGAAGAGACTTGCATCAAAATCTCAGCCTATTTCTAGAAGACTAAACTGAAAGGGACCTCCAGTTTTTGCAGTGTGTTGGGGTTTTTTTGTTTGGTTTTTTTTTTCTTCCTTCCTTTTCTTTCTCCCAACAGTCAAAATTATAGCAATATTTGTTTTCAGCAGGCCCAAGGGAGCAGTCTCGTGCTTTAGGTGAAGTTAAAATGACACTGCTGGGAAAAATTACACCTTAGTAATATAGATCCTACTAAATTGCCTTTAACATCGCTACAGAAGTTATTTAGGAGGAACTTCACTAGTAGTTTGTGAGCTACAGGAAAAAGATGACCCAAAATCTCTGTATGCAAGATCCATATCTCTCTTGACAAAGACATTTAAAGTGATTGATTGCAATTTCTTTCTGAAGCCCATACTTTAGCAAAGGAGCACAAACCCACAAATTCAGTTTTCTTGTTTGTATTACAGTGTTATATACACTGTCCCCGATGCACTTATTTATTGTGGTTTGAAGGGAAGGCAGAAGATAGAAAGGATTCTGATAGACTGTGAGACAAATTTTTGTGAGGAACATACACACTCCTGTTTCCTGCTGAAGTGTACTGAACTGCACTTCCCCTGATGAAGTCAGCTGTGGCATCAAATGGCAGCATCATTTGGCAACAAATCCATAAAGCATGGTCTGCGGACAACAGCCCTGAGAACATGCACTCACATATATTCTCAATTCTCCATCTTTCATCACACAGCACAGTGCAAGAATTCTATTCTAAAGCACATGGAATGCACCAGCATCTGCTTAGGAGAGGATGAAGATCCTGTTGAGAGCTTATGGGTCAGAATTAAGGGACAGGCTAACATGGCTGACACTGTTGTGGGTGTTTACTACAGGCCAAGTGATCAGGGTGAGGAGGTCAATGAGGCCTTTTAGAGGCAGACTCAATCACAGGCCCTGGTCCTCATGGGGGACTTCAACCACCCTGATATTTGCTGGAAAGGTAACACAGCCAGACACACTTAGTCCAGGAGATTCCTGCAGAGCATTGAGGGTATCTTCCTGATACAAGTGGTAGAGGAACCTAGGAGGAGAGGTGCACTGCTGGACCTTGTATTAACAAGCAAAGAAGGACTTGTTAGGGGTATGAAGTCTGGGGGCAACCTTGGCTGTAGTGACCACGAGATGGTGGAGTTCAGTATCCTATGTGGAAGAAGTAAAGAAAATTCAGAACCCAGGACTTCAGAAGAGCTACATTTAGCTTCTTCAAAGATCTACTCAGTGGAATACCATGGGTCAGGGATCTAGAAGGTAAAAGCGTCCATGAGAGCTGGTCAGTATTCAAACACTGCTTCTTCCAAGCTCAAGATTGGTGCATCCCTGTGAGTAAGAAATCAGGCAGAGGAGGCAGGAGACCTGCATGGGTGAGTCAGAGTCTTATGGAAAAAATTGAATGGCAGAAGAAAATTCATAGATTGTGTAAAAAGACTGGCCACTTGGGAGAAATGTAGGAATGTTGTCAGAGAATGCAGGATGGAATGAGGAAAGCTAAGGCCCACCTGGAATTTAATCTGGCAAGGGGTATCAAAGACAACAAGAAGGTTTTTTTCCAGTATATCAATAGAAAAAGGAAGACTGGTGAATATGTGGGCCCACTGATGAATGAGGTGGGTGCCCTAGTGATGGAAGATGTATAGAGAAGGTGGAGTTATTTAATGTTTTCTTTGATTTGGTCTGCACTGCTAAAACCAGCTCTAATAAATCCCAGACCCTGGAGGTAAGAGAAGAGGTCTGGAGGGAAGAAAACTTTCCCTTGGTAGAGGAGGACCAGGCTAGAGACCACTTAGCCAAACTGAACAGTCACAAATCTATGGGCCCCAATGGGATACACGCACAAGTGCTGATGGAGCTGGCTGATGTTATCACTAAGCCACTCCCCATCATCTTTGAAATGGAGAACAGGAGAGCTGCCTGAGGACTGGAGGAAGGCCAATGTCACTCCAGTCTTCAGAAAGGGAAAGAAGGAAGACCCAGGAAACTACACATCAGTTAGCCTCACCTCTGCCTGGAAAGGTGATAGAACAAATTCTTCTGGATGTCATCTCAAAACATGTGGAAGAAAACAAAGCTACTGGAGAGGTCAGTGTGGATTCAGCAAGGGGAAATCACTCTTGACCAATCTGATAGCCCTCTATGATGTCATAACTGGCTGGTTAGATGAAGGGAATCAGGGGAGACCAATTGATATCTACCTTGACTTCAGCAGGACTTTTGACACTGTCTCCCTTATCATCCTCCTTTGGAAACTCATGAAGTGTGGGTTGGGTGAGTGGACAGTGGAGTGGGTTGAGAGCTGGTTGAGTGACAGAGCTCAGAGGGTCATGATCAGTGGTGCAAGGTTGAGTTGGAGGCCTGTAGCCAGTGGTGTTCCCCAGGGGTTAGTACTGGGTCCAGCCTTATTTAACATATTCATCAGTGACCTAGGTGAGGGGACAGAGTGTGACCTCAGCAAGTTTGCTGATGATGCTAAACTAGGAGGAGTGGCTGACACACCAGAGCTGTGCTGCCATCCAGTGTGACCTGGACAGGCTGGAGGGTTGGGCAGAATAGAAACTAATGAGGTTCAACAAGAGCAGGTGAAGGGTCCTGCACCTGCAGAGGAAGAACCCCCTGTGTCTACATAGGCTAGGGGTAGAGCTGCTGGAGAGCAGCTCTGAGGAGAAGGATCTTGGAGTCCTGGTAGATAAGTTAACCATGAGCCAGCAATGGGCCCTTGTGGCCAAGAAGTCAAAAGGTCTCCTGGGATGCGTTGAGAAGAGTGTGGCCAGTAGGTTAAGGGAGGTTATCCTTGCCCTCTATTCTGCCCTGGTGAGGCCACATCTGGAATACTGTGTCCAGTTCTGGGGTCCCCAGTTCAAGAGAGACAGGGAACTACTGAAGAGAGTCCAACAGAGGACAACAAACAGGACTGGGGGACTGGAGCATCTTTCTTACAAGAAAAGGTTGAGAGAGATGGGACTATTTAGCCTGGAGAGGAGAAGACTGAGAGGAGACCTTATAAATGTCTATAAATATTTAATGGGTGGGTGCAAGGAAGATGGAGCCGGACTCTTTTCAGTTGTGCCCTATGACAGGACAAGGGGCAACAGGCACAAGCTGGAACACAGTAACTTCCGTCTAAAGATGAGGAAAAACTTCTTTACTGTGAGGGTGACAGAGTCTGGAACAGGTTGCCCAGGGTGGCTGTGGAGTCTCCTTCTCTGAAGGCTTTCAAAGCTCACGTGGATGCTGCCCTGTGTAATGTGCTCTAGGTGAACCTGCCTTAGCATGGAGGTGGACTAGATAATCTCCAGAGGTCCCTTCCAACTCCAGCAATTCTTCAGCTCTGTGATTATGGAAGAATAGCCATGAGCAGGTCAAAAGTTTATGGGTAATAATTAGAGACTGAGGCAACAAAGGGAAGCTTGTGGTTGATGTCTACTATAGGCCATCAAAGGGGAGTCTTCTTACTCCAGTTACAGGAGGCTTCAGACTCACCGGCTCTAATCCTGGTGAGGGACTTCAACCATCCTGTAGCATGTCGAGCTGTAGGCAATCCAGGACTCCTGGAATGCATTGAGCATAACTTCTTAGGCCAGGTAATAGACAACCATACCAGAGGGGATGTGATGCTGGAGTTGATGGTCACCAATGCAAGTCAGCTAACCAAAGACATCAGGATTGGAGGCAGCCTGGGCTGAAATGATCACACACTGGTAGAGTTCACAGTCCTGAGGGATATGGGTCAGGCAAAGAGTAAAGTCAGGACCCTGAATTTTAGGAAAGCAAATTTCCATCCCTTCAAGAAGTTAGTCCATAGGACCCCTTGGGGACAAGGGAGCAGAACAGAGATGGCAGATTTTCAAGGACACTTTCCATAGGGCATGAGACCTCTCAATCCCCATGTGTAAGAAATCAAACAAGAAAGTCAAAAGACCAGCATGACTGAGTCAAGACCTGCTGGTCAAACTAGAGGGCAAGAAGGAAATGCACAGGCAGTGGAAGCAGAGGGTAGATTCAGACAAGATATAGTGAAGAATTTGTTATGATGTGCATGATGAAACACTGGAACAGGTTTCCTGGAGAGGTGGTTGTTGGACTCACACCTATTTTCTTCTCTATCTCTTTTCCCATGGTGTTTGTTGGAAGCACAAAACAATTGAAACTGCAAAGCTCCACACTGCTGAGAAACGTCTGGTGACCAGAATAGACACAGAGGCTGGGTGAAGATCCAGTGGTCTGTGTTCTCGTGGCACTGAGGAGGAGTAGGGGATGCAGTGAAAGCTGCTTGTCTCATTTTCGCACATATCACAGCAGTTATCTGCCCCTTGAAGAAAAAACCAAGGAAGTCATCAATGTGCCACTACTAAGGCTGACCACCAGGAACAATGGCTTAACCACAGACCCACCACTACTCTTTGCTCAGTAGTAGTGAGCAAGGTATAAATATTATCCCTATTTTGGACCTAATTGGTGGGGAGAGAATTCAACACCAAGTCGTAGTGACAGATGGGTGGGTTTGTCCTGCTCCCCACCCCAGAAAGGATGCTTTTTGGTATGATTTGCAGCCTTGGCTATGTCAAGTGATTTTCCTGGGGAGATTCCCACTGTGATTACAATGGTGTGTTTTGGAGCTATCGAGCGGTTCTGCAGCTCAGTGCATTTATCAGCAACCTTAAAGAATCTGTGCATGTTTCAAGTGCAGATAACCCGGACTATTCGTGCATCCGACTGTTTCCTGTGAATACAGCCAGACCTACAGCAGGTGGGCTCTTCGTGCATTTGTTGTCAGACCTATAGTTATGGCAAATTGTGCTATTCATGTGTCCAACTGCTTTTGAAATCAACCAGACCTACAGTGGATGAGTTGTTTGTGAATCTAATGTCAGACCAATAGCCACAAAAAATTAAATTGGCATATCTATTAAGAGGTAAGTCCAGCCACTCCCAGCCCCCTAATCTCTGGGGATGGGCTAGAACACAAGGGGATCCATCTCTTACCAAATTTATCTATCACTGCATGCAACAGTGGTAGATGCCTCATCCCTGGAAACATTCAAAGTCAGGTTAGACAGAGCTCTGAGCAGCCTGATATAATTAAAGATGTCCCTTCTTACTGCAGGGGGGTTGGACTAAATGATCTTTCAAGGTTCCTTCCCACCCAAACCACTCTATGACTCAGTGACTTTTTTTCAGAAAGCCACCTCTGTATGAAATGCCTGTGCCTGCCTCTCAGTGGGCTCTGCAGTGCTCCTGTTGAGCACCTACATTCTCTTTGATAGCAGATTTTATGCCACAGGAGCAACCCAGAAAATTCTGCCTTGGACTCATTGAAAGGAGCAGCTTCACGGTAGCTTACAGGCAACACTCTGTGTTGGGAAGATGCTTTAATTTAAGAGATGTTCAAAGCCTTTATAGAAAGAAGCACCTATCTGCCAGTTTTCTTGGTGGGGTAGCTGAAGCACAGAGTAAAGATGAGGTACCCAGATACTCAGTAATACAATAGTAGGGACAGTAATTGATCTCAGCTTTCCTGAAATCCAGTGCTCCTATCAGTTCTCATGCCTTTTCAGGAGTATGCAGTTTCTCTAAGTAAGAGCTTCAAAGGAGCCACTGACTCCTATCAATACTCTGGGGAGCTTAAGGCAACAGAACCAGCTGGTATTCCCATGGTTACCAGAAATATCTGGTTACCAAGTACACACTTTTAAGATGAACATTAAGGGTGAACATTAAGATGAACATTCACTCTTGTCAAGATCTACAATTTCCCTTTGGTGCCTTCCACCAGAGTCCCAAAGAAGCTCCTTCCATCACACAAATTACACTGTGCCACATGGCCTTGTATTTTAATTATGCTGTGCAACTCACTACAGCTGATTTAGGGGAACCTAGGTGAAAAAGATATATGCCTCCAGCTACCTGAAGCCAGTGAATAGTCCTTGGAGCTTCAGCAGCAAATGTCACAGGTCATCTTCCACACTGCCCTCCCAAAAGTCAAAGCTAAGCCAAACTACACCATCTGTTACCATCTCTCTTGCTTCCCTTCACATCATGAAGAAGCAAGTTTCAGATAAACTGACCTTTAGGGGGGGAAAAAATTAAATTAAAACCCACAAAGTAGAACTAACCTTCCTTTAGAATTTTCTTCTTCAGAAATTTCCTGTCCAGTGCCTTTTTACAGACTGTGAGATCACTGTCTCCAAACGGGCTCCTTCAAGTAATTATTATCTAGAAAAGTATTATACATGGTGCTTCAATACCCAGCCTCTTTGAGATAAATTGCTATTTAAATACAATTATTCATATGATTAGTTTGACTTTCTAGATGGGCTTAGAGATCATGATGTGTTTGTTAAAAGACCTTTCACAGATAATTGGTTTTTCCCATATTTTCTTGGGTACAGCATTCATCTAAATACTCTCACCAATGACTCTGCAATCTTCATTTAAACTTGGCTTCTCTTGGTATGCATATTTTATTGTAGCTTTACAGCATCAACACAGAACAGGACTGAAAAATGCCTGTAAGCATTTGCATGGATTCTCCTGTTAATTTTCTGTTTGCACACATGCACATGAACAGCACAGCTTCCATCTTAAATCAGAATATCCTAAACTGGCCCACAGTAAGGCAACAGGCATGGCCACAGAGTTGGTATCTTGCCAGTTATACCACATAGAAACATGAAGTTCTACAGCAAAGCTACGTAGTGGCATTCAAAAGTTCATGAAACTCTCCTGAAAGCCAGCCAGGTAGAGGCACAGGTCCTACAAAATTTGCAAATTTCAGCATGAACGCTTCTCTGCCTTCTGAAAAACCCCAGGCCTTGTCTGTGTGCCCATCTGCACCATTTTAACATGCTTTTACAGGATAGACAAGAAGTGAATTTGCTCAGAGTTAATTAAAGCCATAAATACTGCATCACTACACGGGAGGGAACAGCAAATGGAAAGGAGAGAGCTGATTGTCTAGCACACTGGCATCCCTAAGCCATTTTGCAGTGATTGTATAAACCTGGAGACCAACACATGCACAGAGCCATTAAACCAAATCCAGATTGATCGGTATCCATAGGATACTGCAGGACCTAAGGCATTATCTTCCATAGAGAAAGACATGCCACTGTCCAAAAACCTGTCAGTATGAAGGTGATAATCATTTGTGTTAGCACAGCTATTGGAAAGATCACTGAATTCTGGACCATTCGAAGCCTGCTGGGGAATATGCATGATTCATAACTCCTGAAGTTTACATCTGAATTAAGAGCAACACTAAATGTGTTCCAGATTATTTAGGCATATAACATCTTATTGCTTTTTATTTGTAGTAGGCAGAGGAAACCCATTTATCCACTCTGCTATCAACTTTCTATTCTCTCTCAGTAGGAATTATTGAAGTATTTACACATGAAGTTGATTGCATTCATTTTCTGAATAGCCTATTAATGAAAATAATGCAGGAAAACATCAGATAACTGCTTTGAAATTAGGGAGTTACCACTATCTATATTTTCAGGTTGTATACAGTGGCATCCCATGTACAATCTTATTCAATACTTTCTTGGTAGTATTATTTTCTGCAAGGAAAAGGTAAATCAGTTACACAAGAGACTTGCTTCATGCTGCAGACACCAAAAGAATTTAACTGTTGTGCATCTTTTGAGCAGAGATAATAGCAAAAATAACTTAGAAGTTGCAAACTTTTCATCAACAGTTTAGTTGAACTTGGAAACAGTGACTACAAAATGAGATCTGTGAATAGCACCATCAATGGTATTCTGTTTGCCCAAAGAATCCTCACCCTTCAAAAGAGTACCAGCAGCACAATACAGGTGAAGTCAAATACTAAAACCAGCCTCTATAAGAAAGGACTGAAACAACTAGCCAAGCAGGCACAGAAACATTCACCTAGTGTCCAAGAGAGTACCGCAAGTCAGCAAGAAAATCAGGCAGAAGATACAGGAGAACTGCTGCAGCAAGGCAGTACCTGAAATAAAGACACATGGGAATAAAAGATAGGATCAAAAAAATTCTACTGTTGTCCCTGAATGACTATACAGATGGAAGAATTCCCTACAAAATACCAGGGAAAAACAGCAGTAATGTTCAGAGCTCCATTTTGCCCAGAGTGGCCACAAAGTTGCACTGCCAAATTTTTGTTTTTTCCTTTTTTCTTCCTTAAACAAACAGACAAATACAATGCTTTCAGTTCTCAGGATAAAAGTTAGATGAACATCTGTTGGATAATGCCTTGAATCTGACTTGTAACAGCAGTTAACCAATGCATTTTGGAAATATTTACTCCCTTTCTGTTTCCAGGATAATTTCAAGGAAATAGGATTTCCTCCCAGACAGATAGATCCACCAATTTAGAGTCACTCAGTTGAAAGCACATGCCATGTACAGTTTCCTGCTAGAGACAGAATCGGATTCCTCTGTGGAAGGGTTTAAAAGTCCCATACATATGTCTTGGTTTGCTGATGTCTTATAAACAGAGACTGAAACTGCAGATTTGGCATCTCTTCCAGGCTGTGTTGCTGTTAACTGTGACAGTTTGTGACACGTATGGAAAGACCCACTTACTTTTTCAACTTCCAGCCAGCTCTTGGCCTCAGAGCTCTCATGTGAATGAACTGACCACATCCAATTTACTTCCTAAGAGGGCAAGTTAACAATCAAATTCCAAAGTCAGCCTACTGAGCCTGTCTCCAGATGTGTAATCCTGTCTGTGAGGGATCAGCACATTGGCTCTGCTCCCACAGCAGCTTCAAGCATATCTATCTTGAAAAAACAGGTTGGGGAAAAGTCCACTCATCATCCTTGGCTCAATGCACATGAGGGAATTACAAGTTCCCCCTCCCTTGCTGAAATGGTGAGAGATACAGAGACAGTGCAGTCTCTTCATCTTATCTACGACAAAGCCAAGCAGATTTTCTCTTGTTGCCCTTTGATTTTCACTCTCTCTCTCCCATACTCTTTTCCTAGATCTTTCTGCAGCTGTCTATCATCAGCTACAAGGAACAGGACTGGCTACAGCTCACCATATGCTGCTGCACATCAGCTCATTGTAGCCATGCTATGCTGCCCTCTTTTCTCAGGAAGGGTCCCCATCAGTTACTGCCATTGGTACAGGACACAAATTAAGCATCAAGCAACACACATGATCCAAAGCTCATACAAATGACTCCTACAGCTGTTCCCTTCAGTGGGGTACACATCATGACACGAGGCTGTAGAAGCCATATAGACAGACCTTGGATGTGGCATAGTCATTACATATATGAAAGAAGATTTAGGTACATGAAAGTCCTTCAGCCTGTTTCTCCACAGCTGACCCCTTGCCTTAGCCACTGTTTATAGAACTACTCATAAGACTGAAATTTAAAAGGGCAAAAGAAAAGCCTCAGAAATAGAATATTCTTTATCTGTAATCTTCATCTTTTTCATCCCTTCATTTGTCTCCTCCAGGATTTTCCTCACGTTTTTAGATTTACAGCAAAAATTATATTGCTTGCTCTAATGTTTGATTCCTTGAAACTTTTCCATTTTTATCCTAAAGAAAGACTCTCTAAAATATAAACTAATTCCTGTTACTATCAAAATGTATGTCTCCCAGATGTCCATTATGATCTTTCTGACATAAGCTTCTCTTACATAAATCCTTTAGTGTGTTTTCAAAAGAAATTTTCTCTCTTCCACCACTCAGAAGTGTGTTACAGGGTATGTCTTGTCTGCCTTCTGTCTGCTTTGTTGGTTTAGGCCTAACTACTAATCCAGCCTGGATTACAAAAACCAGTGAGTTGTTGTTCAATTTCTTTAGCTAAATGCAATCTTTGAATCCTTCCAGATGCTTTTTGCTCTTGGATTTTTGAAGCAACCAGGGAGGGAATAAAACAGTCAGATACATTAGTTCTGTTCTTTTACCCCTAGTCTTAGCACTGTTGAGAAAGAAGTAATTTAAAAGTAATACATTTTCTCCCAAGTAATTTGATGCTAGTCCTTGGTACTAGCATCAGACCTCTGGCACACTTGACCGGTGTTGGCTGAGGATGTGTAAAGCAGACATAAGAATGGGGACTAGAAACACAGCTTTTTTCATTCCTTTATGAGAAAGAAATGGGAGGCAGTTTCTGCTGAATTATGGTATAAAGCCAATCCTAATGAATAACAAATGTATGTATGATGCCGTGATTACTGTATGACCGCAGAAGTGGAGCATTTCCAGGACATTCAAAACGTTCTCTTCGATTCTTCTCCATCTTCACCCCACCATGAGCACCAGCTCAACAGTTTTCTCAAAAAATTCACTAATTTTCCCCCTCCACACGGCCTCTTGACTGAAATAGATAGTCCAGTTCATCTGGGAAGCAGATTTAGCATGGAAGTTTGACATGGTATAGAATAGTTTACTTTTAATCCAGTGACATGCCATGCAGATTTAACCATCAGAAGCACATGATTATCAGCAGATTTACAGGTTACATATAGAATTTTAGCTGCCTTTGGCAGCTGATTTCCCCTACCCCAAGTGCTTTTCTTTTCTGAAGGTGAGATTTTATTGACTTTTTTTACATTCTGACATTTTTTTGTCCTAATGGAGATACAGTTTTTGAAAGAAGTGGTTAGAATGCTTAACATTTCAGGAGGTGGAGGGCGAATTCTCACTTTGTTAAGTTTTACTAAAAAAAAACCATCCAAAAAGCAAAATATGCCCCAACCCCTCCCCTCCACCAATAAAACAACAAACACACTCCAAAACAGAATATTATTCTGAAGTAGATTTTTAACAGAGCAAAGTGATGTCTGAGTGCAAGCAACACTGACCGCCTTACAACTCTTCTGAACTCTCTGAACTCTTCTGAGTTCAGGGATATCTCCAGCAGGTTGACCTACCATCTACAACACAAGAAGTGATACACAACAAACAATAAAACTGTTGTCCCTCTGAAAAATTCCACTCAAATGCCTGACCCTCATTTAAGACATACCAATAAACGCTATTACTCAAGTAACTGCAGCTTCATTCTCTATAACTGTGTGCTATACCTAAAAGTGGGCTGTTCATGTATACTATTGATAACTGTTATACACCACTTAGTCATTAGATTTGTCTAAGATGCACATATACACTTATTATTGATGTCATTAGTACAAAAAGAAGAGACTGAATAATTCCAAGTATCTTAAAAGCTCTTTACACTGCATAAACTTAGCAATTGAACACAGTGATAGTGTATCTTTTCTTATATAAAGAAGATTCAAGGTGAGAAAATAAATAGGAGAAAATAGGGAGTGCATGAATAAGGCAGAGAAGTGACAAGTCCAACTGAATTGAGATGTAGAATAAAATTATTCAGAAGATAAAAATTGATAGAGATGTGTACAAATAGGCATAATAGCCCTCAATACTTCCTGTCTGTGGTTTGTTGGAGATCTCTATCATGAGCACTCACGTATGCATAATTCAGGACAGATTAAAGAGAGATCCAGCAGTGGCATTAAATACTTACTGACCAGATGAGCTCATAACAGCATAAGCTCCTTCTCCTGACTGTTAGTACTGCATATCTCTAAATTATTTGAGAAAAAAAGCAGTCCTTGGGAAATTCATATCTGAATGAGTTATCATAGATTGATACGTAGGGTCAAAGAATAAGACAAGCACCAGACTAAAAGGCAACAACAAGCAAAGAAATCACATGCTAAAACCCACCAATATATTGCAAGATAAGAAAGAAAATCTGAAGACAGCATCTTTGGCATCCCTGAAACCACAGGTTCCATAAACATAGAGTTGGGTGGGGAGTAGTTTCTGTGCAGCTTGGCAGATGCTGTGAAATTTCCCATTCTAACCGGTGGTGCCGCAGCACTGCTCATCCTCAGCATAAGGAGCAGCAGATTTCCATACTCACAACTCCATCAAATAGGCATGGAGCCCAACTTGTAATAGGAAGCAGCTTGACTTTCAAAACTCCTTGATTCACATCCTGAGGACAAGCTGCCAGTGATACAGAATTGTGTGTTAGCTGTTTTATAAACACATATTAGAACAATCAACTGCCTTGCATGAAAGGGCTCAGTATTTGTGCCAGTTTTATTTATTATCTTTGTCAATGATCTAGACAAAGGGATCAAGTGCACCCTCAATAAGTTTGTAAGTGACACCAGGTTGGATGGGAGTGTTCTGCTTGAAGATAGGAAGGCTCTACAGAGTGATCTGGACAGCCTGGATCGGCTGAGGCCAAGTGTATGAGGTTCAGCAAAGCCAAGTGTCAGGTCCTGAACATGGACCACAACCCCATGCAGTGCTACAGGCTTGAGGAAGAGTGGCTGGAAAGCTGCTTGGCAGAAAAGGACCTGGGGACACTGATTGACAACTGGCTAAATATGAGCCAGCAGTGTTCTTGAGTTGCCAAGAAGTTCCACATCATCCTGGCTTCTATCAGAAACTGTGTGGCCAACAGGACTAAGACAGTGATCATCCCCCTGTACTCAGTCTTTGTGAGGCCATACCTCAAATACTCTGCTCAGGTTTGGGCCCTTTACTACAGGAAAAACATGAGTTGCTGGAGCAAGTCCAAAAAAGGAGCAACAAAACTGGGAGAGGGTCTAGAGAACAAGTCTTATGAGGAGTGGCTGAGGAAGGAGTGAAAGGATGCTGTAATTGGGTGGGTGCCATTCCATTCTCCTAAGTAGCCAGTGATATGACAAGAGAAAACAGCCTCAAGCTGCACCAGGGGAGGTTTAGGTTGGATATTAGGAAATTTTTTTTCACCAAAAGGGTTGTCAATCTTTGGAAGAGACTTCCTAGGGAAGTGGTTCAGTCACCATTCCTAGAGGTATTTAAAAGACATGTAGACGTTGTGCTTAGGCACATGGTTTAGTGGTAGACTTGGCAATATTGGTTTTACAGTTGAACTCAATGATCTCAAAGGTCTTTTTCAACCTAAATGATTAATTCTCCGGTTCTATGAACTTCATTCAAATGTGGGTCTCATACCAGCCCAATACATTAGTCACTGTGATTAGCATGGTGTAGTTGCATAACAGGTAATATGAGTACTATGCTCAACTCCCATGTGTATTTCCTGCCATGTCAGTGTAAGATAACTTTGAAAAATCATGTAAATCTTGGAGTGAATAATGTTATGAGGTTGAAAGCAGAAACAAAGCTATCAATTCATCCTTTAGTAATGTTGTGGGTCAGTAACTGGTTTAGTAGCTGTTTTCACAGACAGTTGATTGGTTTATCTACTTACTGATGAAAATTGGCAGAGAGCTAACTTCTGCAGATAATCCTGACTTATCATCTTATTCATGTTTCTCCTCAGTTGATGCAACTATTTAGATGTTCCTCTATTAAAAGTAGAGCGAAAAGAAAAAAGAACGGGTACCAGCTTCGAGGAACAGAGGTAACAACTGTTGAGAGGTAACAACAGAGGTAACAATTTTTAAAGCCTCTTGTGCAACCTAAAGTGCAGAAGAGCTTCAGTTCAACAGTTGTCCAAATGCTTATCTGAAAATTAGCATCTTGCAAAATGTGCAAATCCTCAGCATGTCCTGTACTTGACATTGTAAAACTGACACCTTGACCCTGCAAATCACCTGTTGGACAGTCCTCGGTTGCTTAGCACTACCTGTGTGCCTACACAGAGGAGGAAATGCTTCATGGAAAAGCAGCAAAACTCAGCTCTTCATTCTTACTGTTTTGACACATCTCACTGCTTGCTCAGTCCAGAATCTGGAAGCAACATGAATGTGGTTATCAGCAGCATGAAGGCAAACGTCCCTAAATTTAATGTTCATCAGGAATGCCTGACTTCAAGTAGAGTGAGAGTTAATCCTACTTTGTTTCTGAGAAAAAACACTTACTCCTCCAATGAAAGTCTTCTCCCTAATGCCTTCACTTGTTTGTTCACTTATGCCTCAAATTAAAAGTTTAGAGAGAGGTAATAAAGGATTAATATTATTACACTCAATGGTAATGATTTTTAATCTGTCTCCAGATGCTAACATCTAGAGAATTTAGCACTTATTTTATGCTAGATTATATGAAAAATGTCCTGCATCATCCACTGTCCCTTTCAAACTTACAGCACTTACTCAATTTGAAGCAAAATTATTTTTCTGAAAAATGCACTAATGTTTATGTCCATTCATGAATGAAATTCCCACTTAAGGCACAAGTGTGCGGGTCTGGCAAAGTGTCTGTACTTTAATCCCGATTTTTCTTTGTTGTCTCTTCCAAGCGTTTTTGTTGTGCTGAATTTTCTCCAGTCACTAAAGCCATATACACGTTTCGTCACTTCCCTTGTCATTTCACTCCCATCCATTACCATCTAGTAAACACAGAGCGTTTGAGAATTCTCACCTCATTAATGATACCTGCTCACCAGCTACTTATTTTTTATTCCTAGCTCTTTGTAACAAAGTGAAACAACTTACAAATTAGCTTAGATTGTGATTTCAACTTACAAACATTCTTTCAGTACAAGACAAAAACAAAGCAGCAAATGCTCACACAGAAACAAAACCCCAAATCCTCCTTTCATATCTTTGTGGCTTGTGTCCTTAAATCAAGCGGAATGATGTGTCATGTAATTGTAACTGTAGGGACCACAATGGCTCTCTTAGATCAGTGATACAAAACTGATGAATGAAGGCAGACCTATGATCCCTTTGCCCACTAGTTGCTTGGAGATGGTTATGAACAAGATACAAAGGCATCATTATCATTGACCTCCAGGACTTCCCTGTTTAGCCGCAAAGGTAGAAATTAAATCTTTTCCTACCTCCTTTCAAGAAGCACAGAAAGACCATTTGTTCCCCCTGGGAGCGGGGAGAATTCTTATGTTGAAAGAAATGTGGGAACCTGCTTGGGAGGTAGAAGAGGTACTTTCATGGGGCTCGCACATGCACTTCAATCCACACCAGTCTGGTACCACCACCAGTGTGGTACCTGGGGTACAGGTTTTACTGCCTGCAAGTACTTCTGACTGCTACCAGTGTTGTGGCAGTTCTATGCCAAAGGCTACAGCAAGGCATGCCAGAGGCAAAATGCACCAAGCGGATGCTTCAAAAATCAGCTCCAAGTAGGAGAGAGGACAAAAAGAAGAGTTAGGTCTTTTCCACACCCCAAGAGGAAACGTGACTTCTTTAAGCCATAGGAGAGAAGTAGTTTCTATGTTTATCAGCAGCAAAGAAAACCTGACTGGTTTTGCTCACCTGCACAACTGGACCCTGCCCGTGTCTTTGCTAGGATTTGGTCTCTCTGTTTTGCTCTGTTTTTCAACAGATCATTAGGAGTTCAGTTTTAATGCTAATGAAGAAAAAAGAATTGACTTATGTGGCAGATAATTCCCAGAGAATAATTTTATTTTTCAACCTTTTCCAAAGTTTCTTCTGCTTTCCGTTGCATTGACAGCCAAGAGCACACTGACTAAGGTTCTCTGACTCTGATACTCAGCTTATTCATCAAAATGGGGAAACGCTAAAGCAGGCTTTTAACTCTGGCATTAAGGAAAAAAAGACAAGGAACAGCATGGTGGAAAAAATTATCTGTTCAAAGTCTTTGTAAGGGCACACCTTTCCAGGGATAAAATAATGCACTCAGTTGTGGATATGATTGGTGCTCTATCATTTGCTATTTCCCCCCGTCGTGCACCCAGTCTTCAAAATTCTGCTGCCAGTTGGTACTTTTAATTTAAAGCATATTCATAAGTAAAGAAGTCTCCCCGCTAGGTTCATTAAAGTCCCAGGGTTTTTGCCAAGCCTTGCAGCAAGGATTAAATGACAAATATGCCTTTGTAGCTAAGCAATCAAGCCACAAATAAATCAAGATGAACGGGATTCCAAAATTACCTCTTCCATCCTCAAGTTAAAGATGAGCTTTTAACAGTGGTGAGAAAGTAAAACATGTTTTCTTTTAGTGTTTGTGGTAGCTTCAGCTTACTTAACTTGCCTTCAAGTGGTCCCTTTCACACTGTATGAGCTGCCTTTGCCTCCTGATGATGAGGCACAGATGGAAGTTAGAAGAATCTTCTATACACTTGCTGTAAACGATTTCATTTGTGTGTACATCAGCTTCCTATTGTTTACTGTCATTAAATATATCTCTGGTTGCTCATCTGCTTTTAAGCTAATAATAATAGCCCTTAATGCTTTAGAGGCAAAGTGCATTTAACAACCAGTTAATGAGAGAGTGTATGTCATCTTCAACTTCCAGTTGATCAAACAACATTTAGGACCCCCTAGGCACTTACCCTCCCAGCTGGCAAAGCTCTGGTCTCAAGACACTTGCACATATTGTAGGGACTCTGATGAATTTTTTTCAAAGCAGGGTCAGCTAAAAAAAAATAAAACCAACCAAACAAAAAAACCACACCACAACCACTCACATGCTTTGTTCACACCAGTTCACTGAGATCCATTTCCTGGGTCTAGCTTTTCATACGGGTGCACAAACAGCTGTGCCAGTATAATCAAGAAAATACAGGATAAACTGTCAAACAGTGAAGGGGCTAGGAAAAAGCAACAGAAGACCTCCTGGTTTGCTTAGTAGAGCACATAGTAATTTAGAAGTGCTCAGGCAACTGTGTATGCATATTCTAATTTCCTTCACTGACTCACAGGTCAGCAAGTTTCTGGAGCTTAGTACTCTGAAAATACTATAAAGCAAAACTACTTCAGATACCCTGAGGCAGTCCCTTGACAGAATGAGAGTAATTCAAGGACTTAAAGGTGTACATTTAGTAACTCCTCTAGGACCTGGCATAAACCCATGATCAGACATTTCTGAGGCATTTCATAACCTGCTTATTTGATTTAGAAAAGGATTGATATTGCCAGTAAGCAATTTTATCCTTTCCATCCCCAGACTGTCCCTTTGCAATTATGACTATCAAATAGGCATATTTTCAACATGTGCTTGATTTAGATCAGATATATTTAACACAAGTGTGACATTAGCTAGCCAAATCAGTAAGTTTAAGCCACATTTACATTAGCTGAAAGACAGACAATCCAATTCAGAATAAGTGAGGTAGTGTGGAAAGGCAATTTTATGTTTGACCTAATGTAGTAACAATAGATTAACCTTATACCATCATCAGGGCAGTAAGTTTATCAAAGGTCAGTGATGGGCATTTTTGTTCTGGGAGCCTTAACTCAGGTTCAGCATTACCCCAGTTTTAACCAGCATGATGATTTTGTCAAGGACTGTTCCCCCCCTCCATCTCAATCTTCAACATTGGTAAGAAGACAAGGAACAGAGAGAAAAACAAGCACAGTATAGAGATTCTATGTTTCTGTGATTCTATGAACTGAATCAGACTAAGCCAGTGATAAGTACAGTCAGATCTTTAATACACCTTCCTCCTATCCCTCCCTTCTTTCTGGGCTCAGCTCTGCTACCTCCTCCCTCCAAGGGTTGCAGGGGTCAGGGAATGGGTCAGTCTCAGTTTGTTCCATGTTGCTTCTACTGCTCTTTCCTCCTCAAGGTCTGCTCCTGTGGCAATGTGGCATCCTCCATGAACTTCTCCAACTTGTGTGGGTGCCTTCCATGGGACCCAACAGAACCTACCTCTCTGCTTGGACTTAGAATAGCTCATATTACCTGCAGCTTCAGCAGCTGGGGTTGAACAAAATGACACTGGTTACAGAGGTATCTAACGATAGTCTGAATCATTCCAACACTCAGATGTGCACTATCATTTTCCTATGCATAGTCCCCTTGAAATCATATTACTTATGTAAGTAAGTAGAAGTGTGTCTGAAAGGCTGGGGCTGCAGTGTGCCGTGGGAAAACAGCAATCCTGGCTTCTGACAGTTTAGAAAAGTGGCACCTTCCTTATGATATCCTCTGATAGCAAGACAAACCCGTGACAGACATTAAACTTCCCTTATCAAGGGAGTAGCAGAAAGTGCCAGGAAGGGTTAACTTAAACAATAAATTGTTTACTTTTAAGCAAACAAGGCAAATTCAAGGTTTAAGCAACTGCTTTGGAATACAAACTAAAGTGAACTCATAAAGTTGTTGGCACCTTGTATAAAGAGAGATCTATAACACCGCTGAGCTTGAGTATAAACTATGTAGGAATCTCAGCCCTGGAATGTGTTACTTACGTGGATTAGTATCTGCCTCAAGGTAAAACAGGAGTTTGGTGATGGGGGTGAGTAGACAGCTGTATATATTTTCTTGCATGAAAAAACAGTGAAGGTCAAAATGTAACATAATGGGAGTGAGGATGGAGGACAACTGGGGAAGTAACAGAAGCAGAAGACAGCTTGAGAACATAAGGAACATGTCAGCTGAATGTGGATGACCCAATGCTTCACAAACTCCAAATTGCATAATAATGAATGTGGCTGCAGTATTTTTAAACTCGAAAGGCGGGTAAATCTGCACCTTCTGGCTAGATACACACTGGACAGCAAGGCCCCTAATGGTTCCATTGCACACAGGATTTGAAAAATGACATCCAGTTTGTATTATGAGATCCTGCCTTCCTAGTTCTCCAGGAGAAATAAGGAAACTCATTTGCTTTGTGTTATCACAAATGACAGCCACGCTGACATTTATTTACTTAAGAGGAAGAAGGGAGAAGACAAATTCAAGGGAGAGGGTTTCATATCAAACACTGGCTCCTCACTCAAACCAGAAACAGCAAGCCTGGCATTTAGTGCTCCTGAATGGTTCAATCTTCTTCCAGAACAAAACTAGTGTGGTCTAAAGGAGGACTTCTTTCTTAGAAGTATCTGCTTGAAAGTTTCCTTTATTCATGACAAGCCACTGGACCGTCAATTCAGTGGGTGCTGAGAGCAAGCACCCCCCATCTTCTGTACCTGCTCATCCAGCTGTCTCTGAAGTAATATAAAAAACTCCTGACTGTTCTTGTTTCTAACACATTTAAGGGAGTTTAATATGATTTGGTGACTTGGTCTTCCTGTTTCTCTTTGCCCTTTCTGCTTCCATTCTGCAGTATTATTGTATTAGACAAATTGTGAGGTCTTCACCACAGGGTAAGGTAAAAACAGAAAGATAAACCACGGGGCATTAAGGTAAATGTCAGCTGCTTTCATGAAGAACTTGTGTCACAGTTTAGTGTTAGGGCTGTCTACTAGACCTGTAGCAGATGTTCTCTGTTAACCCCTCTGCCTTCCCAAAAGGGGAAGAGTAAAGGAATAAGGGAAGAAGATTTATGTATTAGAAAAGAAAATCAAAACAGCTTTAATGATGATAATAATAATAATAAAATGGAATATATACAAATATATACAAAACAAAGATTGAACCTAGTGAGGTGGGGTGAAGAATGCTTTAAGTTTCTTGTAATCCAAAGGTGGAGAGCTTCATGCAGGATATTATCTGACCTATTTCTACTGTAATTTCAGATATCAGAAAAGTTTTCATCTTCATAAATATTTATCCTAGACTGTACTGGATTTACTTTGTTACAGAAGGCAATCGCTGGCTGTGTGTGATTTATAAATCCCATGCACCTGATTCTGAGAACACCTATCCAGCAGCAAATACGAGAGCAAACTCCCTGGACAGGTAGCAGCTACGCAGACTGCTAAGGGAGAAGATGGCATATGCTATTCACTCTCCACAATCTCTGATTCAGTAAATCAGGCAAAGAAACAAAAAGTCAATATTTATGAGAGCTTCACAATTTTTCAGAGCCCACAGTAGCCTTTCCCCATGAGTGATAAAGGCAGTACAAGATTAACGTCCATGTGCTTATCAAACCTTTTAGAGCCTGATCCTGATGAGGATCTTGCAGCAAACATGCCCCCCAGCAGAGACAGTAAGCGACACTGGAATCCTATTCTGTGACTTAGCATCCCATAAGTATCCTCAGTGGTGTTTTTTTCTGCAGTTCAGCAGGCCTTTCTTTCCACCCTGGTCTGCAGAGCCTCTCAATTACTGTCATATAAAGAAGTCCTCAGGATATGTGTAGGTATCTGTACTCACAAGAGGAAGGAAAGAATAGACTACAGCCAGTCTACATTTATCTCAAAAACCAGTGATGTCATTAGGGCTAACAATATTTTACTCTGGAGTTGCAGCAAAGTCAGAATAATCAGACAGCCAGTTACCAAGGCTCAGCCACAGCAAGCAGACACTTTTTAAGTCACCATAACTCAATTATGTTCAGCTGAGAACTCATACCCATACTTTCAGGAAAGGAGCTGTAAAGGAGATGAAAAAGAATACTTGTAAGGAATAAGCCAACCTTTCCAGACAGAGATCAAAGCTCACAGTGAATCAGCATTCATTTCATCAGGCCCCTGGAGCAGATTTCCCTTTACTGTACTCACAGCATGCCAAAATCCCTACAGCTTTCCACACAAGCTGGAGCCATTTTGCCTTTCACCAGCTTGATTAGTAATACAAAGTGGGAAGAAAATGAGACAGGTTTCATTTAGTGCAGGGGAATCTCTGCATCTCTGCATCTATCTCTATTAGGATATAGGAAACTTTTCATTCAACCTCCTATCATCAGTGGTTATCTGGAGTATTTCTCATTTTAAAACAAGGAGATCTCATTAGTGTAGAAGGATGTGACATTCAGGATGTCTACTGCTTGTCTCGAACAATCCAAGAGATAAGTGATGTACTTAGGCACTCAGGATATCTGTTGTCTGCCTTGAGACATCT
>JANHGN010020462.1:33325-44292 GCA_024605025.1 Megaceryle maxima | reverse complement strand
TCAAGGTAAGGGTGAACGTCTGATGGCATCCATCTCCATTTTATTGGATACATTTCAATGAATCGACATGCTCACAATAAAAGCACTCTTCATTGAAAATTACAAACCATTTTAATCACTGACTTGGCGTTTCAAGCATACTGTTTGTTTTTTTCTGTTCTATACCATTGTGAATGCTGTCAGGCTTTATTACACACTTGAAAAAAATATGTTACTGGATATTATTTCTTTCAAAGGTAAAAGTATGAAAGCTTGGTTAATAGCAAAGACTGTCAAGTGAAATGTATTAACTGAACCTAACAGAAAATCTGAGTAAGATTAGAGAGCACTGTGGGTCTCTAAGCAATCTGAGTTAGAGTATTTGCTGCAGGGATTGTGGAACTCTTGAGACCTTCAACTTGAGCTTCTGAGAAAGCTAGAAAGAAATTGTGAGAGAACATGAACTAGAGAAACTTTTGACCAGCTTTCATTGTAATGCCCTGAAACCTGTATTGCTTCAAAACCAGAAAAAAATTAAATCATAGAATCATAGAAATGTCTGGGTTGGAAGGCACCTCTAGAGGTCATCTAGTCCAACCCCCCTGCTGAGAGAAGGGCCATCTTCAACTAGAGCAGGTTGCTCAGAACGTCATCATGTCTCACCTTGAATGTCTCCAGGAATGGGGCCTCAACCACATCCCTGGGAAACCTGTTCCAGTGTTCTACCACCCTCCTGGTAAAGAACTTCTTCCTGACATCCAATCTAAATCCGTTATTTTCTAATTTAAAACCATTGCCCTTTGTCCTTTCACTCCAGGCCTTTGTAAACAGGCCCTCTCCAGTCTTTTTATAAGCTCCCTGCAGGTACTGTTAGTCACTGTAGGTCACTCCCCTGAGACTTCTCAAGGCTGAGATAAATGTAACCAAACCTGAAAGCAGTGCCAAAAGGAAGTCAGTGGCATGAGACTTAAATGATTCAATTTTTCAGTTTTTCACTAGTTTGCATATTGTCTGTGGAAAAGTTTCTTTCATTTCCTCCCTAAGTTTCCATTCCTCCTATGTATGATTATGCTGACATAGGCCTTGTTTGTTGTAAAGAGCTTTGCTCTCTGTTTCTCTTATTTGACTATTTGTAATTAAGAACAGTGATATTTTTATTTAATTCCTTAGTTTTGAATCGAATTATTTTTGTCGCGCTTAAAAAAGAGTCATTAGCCATTAAGAGAATTTTATATTTGTCTAGAGAATCATTTGCAAGGTATAATCATGTTCTAAACAGTTTGGGGTTTTTTTAACACTTGTTTAAGTAGATTGCTACCTCAACTTCTGGAATTATGCCTACAATCTCAACCTCTAGAATTAGTTCATTAGCTCATCATCTCCTCTTTCATTTTTCTGCTTTGAAAATTTACTACTCTAAGAGATTTTCCCAAAGGCTAAACCTTGAAATTTTAAAATGTCTCTGCTCTATTCTTTAATTACTTTCATAAATCTAAGATATCAGTTTCAATAGTACATTTTGGCCCTAAAATATAAATAAGGGTCATTGCCTTGATTGTGATCTAGATTTCATGCTGTGTACTTACTCATATTCACCTGTGCCATCAATACGCAGAATCATAATTTTTTTATGGTACCGTAAAAGATAAAGTGTAGGGGTAGCTGAAAATGAAAATTAAAAGTTGCAAAATATATTCAGGTATAATTGTGACATGACTAAATAGTTTACAGTGCTATGATAGATTCCTTTATCTTGTTTATGATACTTGTTCAGTGCAGTGTAAGAACGGATTTAATTTCTTTTTAGTTACTGAATGAAGTACCTCATATTACATTGTATTTCAATTAGAAATCTCCCAGATTACCAGAGCACAGGAATTATTTTTAGTTTCTTTAGCATGCGGCTCTGGGTTGTTCATGTCTTTGTATATAAATGCATGTGTGCACCATGGAGCTTACCAGTTTAAGATGCTAAAATTGAAACCTATCAGATATTTAATGGAGCTTTTCTGAAATTTAATTATTTTTGGTTTGAGACCCTCAAGCATCTTAATAGCAGAAGCCCAGGTAAACTTTCAAACCATAGTTCTTGTATCATCTTGAAATGTTGTCACCTGTCATTTCATATTTACAAGACCTGAATAATGGAATAGCATTAAGCTTATACCACAGTCAGAATATTTTAAATGTCCATTTAATAATAATTCCTTATCAATAAATTCTGTCAGTCACATAGTTTGGAATGTACATTTTTGTAATATGTTTTGAAAGTTCAATAGCATGAAATAGCAACTCATTCATCAAAAGTTTGTGTGTATATTTATATGCATTTCTATGATCTACGTATATACATATTTATTCATAAATACCTGTGTGAATATATTTTTCTATACAAAGCACTTGCACACTTTATCAGTTGGGATTCTTGGATAAAAAAACTTATCAGATTTATTTAAGTGTGACTACTTTTTTGAAAGATGTTTTGTCATATTGCATGGTTTAACAAGGCTCATACAAATCAGTTTTACAAAATATTTTAATGACTTTCTTGTCCTTCTAGTGTTCTGAAACTTTTTTGCCTTTTTATGATTTACAGTGACACAGAGTTCACAGCAGTTCCTCCTCAGTTGAACATACTTCTCTGAAGTAGATATGGTCTGGTATCTTTTCAGTTACTGGTGGTTAAAACATGATACTAATCATCAAATATTTATGTGGTCTTTGTCTTAATACTTTTAACATCTCCAAGTGCTGATTACCAGACCAACTAGGATTTGTTTTGTTATTCTATAATTGAAAAATCAGATTTTTTTTTTTTTTACATGAGCAAAAAAATCAGTAGAGTGCTGCCAATAACTTTTACCTATCATATTAATAACCCTAAAAAATAACGGCAAAATCACAATATATTTTTATATTCATGGCAAATGGCAAATTCTTTGGGCTTATTTATTATGTGTAGTTCTTATAAAACTGAGGCTTTGATCCCCATTGGTAGTTGGGAAGAATTAAAGTTACATGAATTGGGTCTGACCAGCTTACCTGAGGTCCAAAGGCAACTGGTGGTGTGTGGTTTTATACTGAACAGTTTCAGAATTAAAATTTTTATTTTACTTTTTGATTGGAAAAATATTCAACAGATTTAAGAAAAAAAAATTGCTTGTAGATGACTGTGGTGCATTGACCTTGGCTAGCCACCAGATGCCCACCAACCCTCTATATGGCTTCCCCTTCTTAAATGGGCACAGGGAGAAAAGATACGATAAAAGTCTCATGGATAAAGATGGGGAGAAATCACTCAGCAATTGTTGTCATGGTCAAAGCAGACTTAACTTGGGGAAATAAATTTATTTTATTGCCAGTTGTTAAAGAGAGTATTGTATCTTAGAATACCAGGTTGGAAGAGAGCTCAAGGATCACCTGGTCCAACTTTTCCTGGCAAAAGTACAGTCTGGACAAGATGGACTGAATCTTAAAACGATCCTATATTAGAAAATCCACCTCTTCCCTTGAGAGACTATTCCAATGCCTGATTGTTCTCACTGTGAAAAATTTTCCTCTTGTGTCTAGTTGGAATCTTTTCAGGACTACCTTGTATCCATTACCTCTTGTCTTCTCCATGTGATTCCTTGTAAAAAGGGAGCCTTCATCTTTTTTTTTTTTTTTTCAACCACCCTTTAAATACTGGAACATTGATGACAAAGTCTCCCTTAAGCTTTCTTTTCTTGGTGCTGAACAAACCTAATTCTGTCAGGTTTTCCTCAGATGACAGGGTTCTCAGAAGTTTGATCAAGTTTGTGGCCCTTCTCCATACATTTACCTGCCTGACCATGTCTTTTTTGTATAGTGGGTCCAAAATTGAACACAGTTTTCCTAGTGTGCCCTGACAAGCATTGAGTGGGATAATGACTTCTCTGTCTCTGGAGAGGCCCTTGTTGATGCAACCCAGCATCCTGTTGGCTTTCTTTGCTGCTGCAACATGCTGCATGTTCACATTGAGCTTGTTGAGTACCAGGATCCCCAGATCCCTTTCCACAGAGCTGCTCTCTAGCCAGGTAGATCTCAGTCTGTGTTGCACTTCTGGATTATATTTTCCCAGGTTCAAGGCCTTACATTCGTCCTTTAACTTCATATGGTTCTTGTTAGCCCACTATGCAGGTCTTCCTGCAGGATGGCTCTCCTCAAGTGTCCACTTCCACACTCACTGGGGAAAACTTCATCAGGCTACACTTGATCCCATCATATAGATCACTTATGAAGATATTAAACTATGCTGGGTCGAATATTGATCCCTGTGAGACCCAGGGATATGATAATGAGAAATAACAAATCTCAAAACACCTTCCCCTTAGCCTTTCCATCTTCCTGGGCGGGCACAACTCTGATCCCAATTTTCTCTACCTTCGCCCCCTGAGTAGTGCAAGTGGATGAGGAACAGGGTCAGTAAACTGCAGTCAGTTCATCACACATCACCTCTGCAGCTCTTTCCTCATGATGCTTTTCTCCTGCTCCTGTGTAGGGTCACACCCATGGGAGAAAATCCTTCATGAACTTTTCCAATGTAGATCCTTCCTGCAGGCTACAGTTCTTCATGAACTGGTCCAGAGTGAGTCCTTTCCACAGGGTCTAGTCTCAAGAATGGAATGCTCCAGGGTGGGTCATCCATGGGGCTACAGGTTCTACCAGAAAAACCTGTTCCACCTTTGTGGACTCCTCTCCACAGGGTCACAGCTCCTGTAAGGTGCCTCTTGCAGCACAGGCTTTTCATGGCATCACAGACTGGCACATCTATGTGCTCCAGCATGGCATCCACTGTGGGTTGCTAGGGGCCAACTTGCATCACCAAACCTCACTTGAACAGTATACATTGAGCATAAATGTCTTTGTATTTAATGATTCTCTTGCAAAAAGTGTATTTCATGGGGCTGCGTGCATAGTTTTAGGGGCAGTACTACTGTGATTCTCACAGTCCGGAAGTTTACTTTTTGACTATTTTTACTGGTAATTGTTTACTAAATAATTTATGAACTAAGGTCACAGTACAATGGAAATGGTGTAAAAACTTCCTAATTGTATTAAATCTCAAAATATAATCATGCATTGCATTTTGTTACAATGGCTGGCTAAATAAATTTGTAGAAGCTCATTATAAGGAGAAAGATGATTAACCCTTTCAGGTATTCAGTTTCTGAACTAAGGTATTCATTCTAGCACCATTAGTATTAATTCTAACACCATTACAATGAGTACTGTCAGGATACAATAAGGGGGTGATTTAAAGTTTTGAAGCCTGGTGATACTTTGCTCTAGGAGGGCTGAAAAATGTTGTTGAGGGAAATTCTGCTTGTAAAGTCTTACTACATAAGCTGTTAAATGTTACATTTAATTGAAATTATGGACAAAAAGAAGTAATTCCGATTGAAAAGAATAAAAGTGAAAACCTGCCTGTTTACTAACTTCATTAAAACCTGCTTTATAAATTAATTATTTCTGTTTTGAATATTTTCAGTGGTATATGTATTGTTGTAATATGGATGTGTCTGCTATGACTTATGGTTGTAATTATTCACAGTGAGTTAACTTATGCTGTTCAAATCTCATTCACTAACAAGTACATGGTAAAATCTCAAGAGTTTTTTTATTTGGATAAATATCTGGCAATACAGATGTTTATGTAAATGTTTTTGAGCTTTACATTTTAAAAAGCTTATGAAAACATTTATTTGATCTTTCAAGTGGATTTAATCTGGGTTTTAGTTCTAATTTAATCAACTGACCTATTTTTTGTGCTTTTTTAACTTTCTTTTATGATTTATAAAAAAAAACCCAAAACAAAACAGACAGTTCTTAAGCACAGAAGTGTTCATTCTATCTGGTTTATAAATCTGTTTGATTTTTGGTTTTGTTTTTGTGCATTTTCCTCCTCCTGAGCACAAACCTTATTAAACCAATCTTTTTAATGGGCATGCTTCAGGGAGAACATCTACATAAACAGAAATAAATTGCTTTAATTTCATTTTTAAGTCATGGAGAAAAGTTAATACCTTCAAGTATAAAGGAAATGCCACAGTTCAATATGAGTATAATATCTGTAAAAGAAAGTTAAGGATGTAAAAAATGTTAAATGTTTTCTTATTAAATGCCATGAACATTTTTGCTCTAAAAAAGAATTAATGACTTATTTAAGCAGTTCTCAAAGAGTTACTGTTTGCTTGTATGCTAGAAATGCTTAAACTGGTTGAAGAAAACAACAGATGTTGATAATACCCATATCTTCTAAAGGGCAAAATTAAAGTTTTGAAGGGTTTTCATGTTCCTTTTTGTGGAAGAAAAAATTGGTATACACGATGGTGTACTTTTGTGTAAAATATGTGTGTATGTATAACGGCATAAACTATTATTTTAATTTACTAAGTATAATAAGAGAGTGATAATTTATGACACGTATTTCTAGAAAGAATGGATTTTTCTTCTGTTTGTCTGGAAGAGTATACTGGTTTTGGCTACAAACTACTACACAGAAAATTACCTTTATGTCAGCCAAAACCAGTACAGAAAAAAAAGTTAAATTACTTTTTTCTCCAAAATCAATTTTTCAAGAATGACTTTGTAAAGGAAAGTAAACCAGTAAAGCAGTCTTCAGAAATAGAATGTAAGATGCATACATGGATTCTATTAATTTTTATTTACAGTTTCTTGCTGATGAATTTGAAATTCATATCCAATTTGAAATATCAAACCTAAGGTTTACTTTAAGTTAATGAAAACTACCAAATTCTTACTACATGCCTAATAAAAATAACATTGATGTGGTTTATGCTGAATAAATACCGTCCTTCTGTGCACATAGAAACTGATTTCTCTATGTTCTCAGGTAATCATGTAATAACATCTATGAAAAGCAGACTTCTCTTTTGCTTACTTATACTTACATATTTTTTTTTTCCAGATGACACGAGAGCAGTATATATTAGCAACACAACAGAACAGCCTTCCAAGGACCGAACATCCTCAGTTTTACCCAGTAGGGATTTACGGATGGCGAAAGAGGTGCTTATACTTCTTTGTCCTTCTGCTGTTGGTTACCATGATTGTTAACTTAGCAATGACAATATGGATTTTGAAGGTTATGAATTTCACAGTGGTAAGTATCACAGTAACTTTATCTACCCTGTTGCTTGAAGTAATAACTTGTAATTTCTCTCTTCCCTTTACCATGTTGTATGCACATCTTATAATTTTGGACTAAAGATCACTTTTTTGAGATATTTATACCTTTACCTATTTATTTATTTTATTTCTATTATGGTTAATCATATCTGCTGAAAATATATCTGGATCTTAGAAATTTTTTTTTTTGGATTGCCCAATCAAAAGCATCACCGTGACTGCCCCAAGCATATCTTTTGCTTGTCACCACTGATAGCAATCAATAGGAGTTTACTATGTCAGTTCTGTATAGTATCTCTCTTAGGAGTAAACTTGGTTAGTTAAGTCAAATTAGAGTGGCTTTTTCAATTTATGTTGTTCTTAGTATTTTTTATTTTTTTTTTTTAGAGTTTACTGAGCATTTGTATTGTGTTTCACTTACAACTTAGAGTAGCTGTTTTGATGTTGATAAGAGGGTGTAGGTGGGTATAAAAGCCATGGGATTTTACAAGAGCCTCCTCCTGGAATATTTTATAGCAACAAAGTGTTACCAAGTATTTCAGATGCACACCTAACATCTGTGTTCAGTGGAAACTGTGTATTCTGCCCAGCTGTTCTCAAAGCTTTCTTTTGGATAAAGGTGGTAGAAGTTCTCACTAGTTGGGGGTGGAGTACTGTCTTTTTGTATATCAAAAGAAAAGACAGAGCACTCTAGAGCTTAAAATATCAGTGCTTCTGCTCAGATCAGTGTAGTCTTTCTTTGTGTCTCTGGATTTTGAACTTCATAAGCCATATTTTGATATAGCTAGTAAAATATTTTTAATTCCTAGGGTCATAGCACATTTTTATTCTTCATTAGTTTATTGAAAAAAACCAAAACAAAACAAAAACCAGCTTTCCAACATTCCCAAATATTGGAAATAAAAATAAAAGAGTTTTAAACATTGTTCTTTATCTGCTAATACTCTGTAACATGTAGAGTTATCTGAAATTGTTGCATAGTGAAACATATTATGGAAATACTTGTGAATTACAGGGTGTATGAATACATTGAATTAATATTTTGACAACTATATGATTTTAATATTAATGTACTGAAGAGTTAAGGAGTTAGAAGTTTGGGAGGTTTTTCTGTTTGTGTTTTTGTGGTTTGGTTTTGTTTTGGTTTTGTTTTGTTGGGTTATTTTTTGTTTAGTGTTTTGGGTTTTTTGGGTTTTGTTTGTTTGTTTGTTAGCATAATGTGCTTGCAAAGCAGGACAGCATTTGCTGTTTGCATTAGAAGCATATTTAGGCATACCTGTTGACTTCAGTAAAATGGTCTTAATTCTCCAGAGAATTAAGTATGGAAATTTAAATAGGTTAAGAAGATGTTTTAAAAAACACAGAAGTTTTCTCTGTGCAGAAGATTACATTCGAGTAAAACAGCTGAAACTACTATTTCAATATCTAGTCAATGTTTGACCTTCCACTCTACAACTACTAAAGCACTATCCACTTTAAAACTCTTACAGTTTGAACATACATACAATCTTTTTAAAACACAACCAAAAAAAAGATATTTTGAAATATTTTTCTTTCCAACAAGTAAAAGCTTTGATAGAAACTTAAAGGTTTATGGTGCAGGAATTTAGTGCAGGAAACAACCAGATTGTTTCAGCTGTTCTGTTTACTGTTTAGTGGATTGAAGACCTTGGTATGGCAGTTTGAGAGGTGTATGTATCTGAAACAATTATGCCCACACTGACTTAATAATTTCACCAAAAAAATTGTTTGGAATTATTTATAAACCTTATCTATAAACTTAGAATTTCATTATTATGATACAGAAATCACAAAGCTTAGGTGCAATTTTAATAATGCTGAATTTGTTCTAAATACAGATAAATGGTGTGCCACTGTCTAGTGTGCTTAATCCTCCTATTACAGAATAAAACCTAATTTTGTATATTTACAATTACCATAGTTATACATATCAGTAACTGATTTGAAAAGTAGAAGTTAACATGTCATTCTGCTTTCATATGAAAATCCCTAAAACATATTGCATATGCTTGGTAATGCTGTTCATTTTTGAATATTACATACCCCTTAACTACCTCAGAAATTATAATTCCTATTTAAGAATTTATTATGAACAATCTGCAAAAATTACTATTTCTTAAGGATTTTGTACTTAAGAATAATAGAAGTATTTTATTAATGTTCATACCACCACCAGATCATTCTTAGTCAAATTTATATCTAGTATGTACCTATTGACAAAAAATTATTAGCCATTATTCATATTTCATGCTTCTGCTTAATGAAAGGTATTGTTTCAGGACTGATTTTGTTTCATCTCCTAACTTTTATATAAAGTTATGGAATCATGTGTGTTTAAACTGTGACGGAAAACAAAAAACATAGTCAATGAAGCTGTGGTTTATGACCTGAAATTGTACATCCTAAAATGCACATATTTGTTTTACAATGAGACTGTTAAAAAATATAGTCATTAAATGATATGACAACAGGTCATTTAATATTATAATTACATGTACATGTGATAGCTGTAGGCATGCCATGTAATTTAAAGCTGAAAGAATGTAAAAAGTCTTTCAGTATTTGATTCTGATTTTATATGCACTGTTATTTTGGATCATGTTTGAATCAATTTTGTTAATTATACATTGGAGAATACCATTTTTCTTCTGTAGATTCATGGAATGGTAGTCTTCTACTTGGACTAGTTAGTATTTACATTAGAGACTTTGTGTGAGTTAAAAAATTGATTGCTAGAAGATTATCATATAAAAAGTTCAGTAAAATCTTCACACTTATGTCCACACATGCACATTTGAGCACAAGTAGGAAATTTGTATTGAGTCTGAAGGATTCACATTGTTAGCAATAGATATCTGAGAGTAAAATAAGTCAGTTTATGAACCTAAACTTAATGTATTTAAACAATGTAATAGCTTTAAAATGTTTGGCTTGGTTTTTTTTTTTTCATATGAACATATATTTGTATAGATAGATATAACCTAAGAAATTATATTTTTATATCTGGGCAGTGATAGGAAATCAGAAGTGCAGCTAGAAACCTTTTGAAAAGGAAATTACTTTTTCTAAAATGGTTTAAAGAGGATTTGCACAAGAGAAAATAATGATAAAGTAATTGTTGAAATTGAACAGCTTTGACATTATTTTGCTGTTTTAGCATAAGCCAATGTTGAGCTTAAAAAAACCCCAATAGTAATTGCACCACTTCAAGAGGTTGTGAAGAGCCAGGGCATAAATTTGTCATTGCTGGCTGACAGTTGCAACAATGTTAATTTATATTAGCTGCTGTTAACTTTCTATTTTTAACTGCACAGCTGCAGCCACTGGCCAATTGGTACAATAAAAGCCACTGTGAGTTGAAATTATAGATTCTCCAGTTGGGAAAGTTTTTCTCAATATACTGACCTAGCATGCAAAAGTTGCATTCTGAATCTGAGCTAGTTATCCCATGGGGTTTTTTTATACACAGAGAGGAGAAAAAGGGGTATCCTGTAAGGTTACTTATCTCATAGCAAGAAAGGCAACTAAGTCTTTAAGGATGGATCATAGAATCATTACGGTTGGCAAGGACCTCTAGGATCATTGAGTCCAACCTTCCTCCTAACATCTATCCATCCATTAGACCATAGCCTCAAGTGCTACATCCACTCGTTTCTTAAACACCTCCAGGGATGGTGACTCCACCACCTCCCTGGGCAGCCTGTTCCAGTGCCTAACCAGTCTCTCAGTGAAGAATTTCTTCCTAATATCTAATCTAAACCTCCCCTGATGCAACTTGAGGCCATTTCCTCTCATTT
>JANHGN010020462.1:0-33225 GCA_024605025.1 Megaceryle maxima | reverse complement strand
CTTCTCTGGACCTGCTCCAGCACCTCAATGTCCTTCTTGTACTGTGGTGCCCCAAACTGGACACAGTACTCAAGGTGGGTACTCATGAGTGCCGAGTACAGGGTCATGATCACCTCCCTACTGCTGCTGGTCACACCGTTTCTGATACAGGCCAGGATGCTGTTGGCCTTCTTGGCCACCTGGGCACAACTGGGATGTTGAATAGCTCATAAAGAAAAAATAATTAAAAAGGAAATAAGGTTTATTTGCAGTTGTGCAAAAATGTAGTGCAGGCAAGTTGTTCAAGTCTACTTTTATCAGATTAAGTAATATAGCTAGGAAAGGTAAATAACCTTTCTAGGTATACAATCTCTTCTTCCACTGTACTATGTTAGAAAGAATCTTGAAAGGTAAATAGAAGTTACAAAGAATTACCCTGAAATGATGTTTATCAGATGAGTGAAGCTGAAGGTAATGAATATCTGTGTAGCAGAAGGAATATTAGATGGAGGAATAAGAGATAAAGTAATAATTTTTGAAAGATGTTCCCCCACTTGATAACTAAGTGGTACTGTCCTTTAATGTCTAGTCAAGATGTGTTAATGTATTCTTTGATCTTCTGCTTATAAAGATACACATGAAAACATGTAAGAACTTCAGGACAAAGCAGCCCCTAAACATTTCCATTGATGGATGCCTGTAGCTGTAACACACCATACTACCCAAGGTTTATGTGGGAAGTACTAATTCAGGATTAGACTGTACTGGAAGAAGGAGTGACCTTGAACAAAATGCCATGCCAATAACTTCTCCCTGAAATAATCCCCAGGCTAAACTTGTTATTGGAATAAAATTATTTGTTCTCTTTGTTGTTTTAATGTGTGCCAGGCTCTGCATGGTAAGGATAAAATAATTTGACAGCCTCTATGATACATCATCCCCTAATGAAACCACCAAAATCTCTGAATCACGTGCTTGAACTTCAAACTTCATCTATTGTACTAAAAACTAAACAACTACTGTCTGCAAGAATGAACTCAACTTTCCTCATGTCTGTTAAGCCTGATCTTCAAAGAAGACATGCAAAACATCTTGCAAAAATTGACCTGGGAACTAAAATCTGTAGCTCTTTTCAATGTCAGAATAATAGATTCAGGAGTCTTGAGTTTTACAGAACTTTTATCATTTCCTTGCCGCAGTCCACAGGTCCACAGGTTTACCTGTGGAAAGCTCTGTCTTTTGCTTTGCCCTGGAGTGTAATTGCCTCTCACTTAGTCTATGTTATATGTTTCTAATAAAACTCAAAACTGATAGTTAGTTTTTTATGACTGTATGTAATGGCCTGGCTACTGTGTGCCTCAAACCTTGTGTGGTGATAAGGTCTGGAAATATCTGTCTGGAGGGAAAAGTGTTGATTGCTGCCAACGTCTCTGTGCTCCCCATTTGGCTCCTTGCAGACACACTTTAACAAAAGGAATAGAGAAGTTCTGCATAGGTCTGTCTTTAGTTAAGTGCTCCTGCTGACTGCGCCATAGGGGAGGCACCACACTACTTCTAGCTCATGGGGCTCATGAAAATCAACACCATTTCCTGGGGAAATTGGGAATGCCACACAGATATCTCAAGGGTATAAAGGGACAGAAAAATATTTATTGATGTGCACCCACCACTGAAGAACTGAAGACTTGGACTGATCCAGTGAGACGTCACTGGATCCATGGGTGGTGATAATCTTTTCTCTTTATCTTAGACTCTCACTCTCTCTCTCCCCCTATCTTTTCCTCTTTTCTAATAACTCTTTCTTCCTTTTCCTCAAAATTTAATCACACCATAAAATAATTGCCTATAAAAATAACAACTTTATCTGTACTGTTTGTTGATTGTCCCATTAGGGAGAACTAATAAATTGTTTTGTTATTGTTCCTTGGAGTTGTTGTGACTCTGCCGCCCCGGCTGCCCTGCCATGCAGGGACAGCCTCTTTCAGGGGATCACAAAGATTCATCTCCCTTGTTGTCCACTGAGTGGGACGAGACATTTTTAATTGGTGTCACAGACAGGACCCCCTGAATAAGAGGGCAAGAAGAACATAGAGGGGATATTGGCAGAGTCTGAGTCCTCTAGCAGACAGTCATGGCTACCCGGACTCATCATGACCTGACTGCTCCCCCTTGTTAGAGGTGTTGAAAAGCTGTAAAGCATGCCCAATGTTGAAAGGACAAGGTTGGGCTGAGCTGAACTGGCAAGCTCCCTTAGTTGTTGTGTAACAGATAAAGGACTTGGCAAATGAAAGCAGGCTGAGACCTGGAAAGGGAAAGGCTGTAGTTTGTGCTGTTTTAGGGGCAGCGCTGATGGCAGCACAAAGATAAATGTGTAGAGGAGCAAACGGAATAATTAAATAAGGCATTAAAGGAATTGCTTAAGAATTTACAAGCTGAGCTGAAGGCTGAGTGCTCAAAGCAGTTGCGGGCCAAGGCCAAGTTGGGTGCTGTGCGGGAAAAGCGGCTGCGAGTGGAATTAGCAGCAGACTGTCTGCAGGGCCAGTTGTGTGGTGCTTTCATTAGGGAGAACTAATAAATTGTTTTGTTATTGTTCCTTGGAGTCACTGTTGTGACTCTGCTGCCACGGCAGCCCTGCTGTGGAGGGACAGCTTCTTTTGGGGGATCACAAAGATTCACCTCCCTCATTGTCCACTGAGTGGGACGAGACACTGTACAATTATTATAGGAGGTGTTTCAAGAAAGATGGAACACCCAAGACCAACTTGGTGACATAACCACAGGATAAAGTATGTATATGTTGTGTATTTATAACTTCCTGATTATTTCACTTACGTAATATATATGAATTTTAAAGGTGCCCGCATTCTTGTCATCATGTATTTGTATGGTTCATAGCATAGGTAATTAGCTTACTTTTTCTTTAAAGATTTAAACACTTGAACATTATTCTCTGATATAATTTTCACCTTGTATTGTCTTTAAGTTGTTATAAACTCAGAAGAACTGTAATTTTATCTAATTTTTTCTTCATAAAGCTGTTAACTAATAAAGTATATTGACAGTCTGTCAATCTGATTACTTATTTCATGGAAGAGATTTATCTTACATTTTTGTCACTTATCGAATACCAGTGTAGAAATATGCAACTGTATGTTTTCTGCAGGTATTTCAAATTGCCATTTAAAAAAAGAAATTAGAAGTATTTTTATTAGTGCTGTGAAGTGGCATTGTGAAGTGACATGGGACAACCAGCAGAGAAACCCTTCTTGGTGGAGGAGGTGTTTAATATTATCACAGAATCATGGAACATATTGGATTGAAAGGGACCTCTAAAGGTCATCTAGTCCAACTCCCCTGCAATAAGCAGGGACATCTCCAACTAGGTCAGGCTGCTCTGAGCCTCATCATGCCTGGCCTTGAATATCTCCAGGGATGGGGCTTTCACCACCTCTCTGGGCAACCTATTCCAGTGATCTATTAGTGCATTTATAAATTTTTCTAGTATGTACACAACTGGCAATGATATTTCTTTTTTTCTTGATATTAAATTATTCTGTTGCTTATTAGATTACATTGAATTTGGAGTTTACTAAAGCTGAAGAAATTGTAATGGTAAGAAAAGTGCAAATGTGAAACCTGTTAGTTCTTAGGTTTTCTTTTGGGTTGGCCTGTGACTCAGAAACATATTCTAGGAAGTATCAGCACCAAATTGTTTTACTGGTTTTTATTATACATCCAGTTTTGTTTGTCTCTGTATTCTGCTTTGCTCTTATGAAAAGACTTATTTCATTACCCCTCTAAGAAAGAAGTTGCCAAGTCAGATATTTTTCTCTCTCTGTATTACTGTCAGTGTTATAGTCAGTTTTGACTTCTGTCATGACACAATGTTTTATGTATCGATACATATTAATCTCCTTCTGCCAATAGCACCATGGTATTTACTCTTAAGATCAGGAATGAGATAACTTATCATCTGGGTTGAGATGGTTATTTCTCAAAGGAACTTGAACTTTAATTTAGCTCCAAACAAGCAGAGAATAAACAGCACTTTGAAGTTCCTGTTTAGAGTTCATGTGCATCATGCTCACAACTGAACAAATTCTGGACACTGGCTGCCTAGCTCCAACTTCACATTATTTAAACAGCAGGTAGTCTGCAGGACAGTTGAATATCTGCCAGAAGATACAGGTGCTAAGCATGATTTCTTCTTATGTGACAGCATATCTAATAATGCAGCTAGATGCAAAATTAACTCTTCTCTGTTTGCCTTTTTATAGATTGTCCCTATATTCCTTTATGAGTTTGACTTTTAGAGTTAGAATCTTTCAGATCTGCAAAAAATGAAATCCAAAAGATAATATTTTATTAACAAGTATATTTTCCTGGGTTGTGGTTGCTGTGAAAGAATAAGGAAATCTTTCAAATTTTTATCATTCTGTTTTTGGCATAGAAACACACACACATGCTTCTGATATTAATAGCCAATATTAAAAAAAAAAAAAAAAAAACCTCTTTAAAATTTGTCCATAAAGCTGTAATTTGATACTTAAGCTTTTAGTGGTCCAGAACTAAAGCAGCTGTTTTCAATGCTTTTGTATAGACCTATAGCAAACTGTCTTGGCATACTGTAGTAGAATAGGAAAATATTTTTTTTGCAAAACTGTACAGCAATACTTAATCCATTTCTCAACAGGCATGACAGTATTAGGAACTGTCAGGTTTCTAAGATTTTTGACCAATCAGATCTCTTTATTTGATGTTCAAAACAGTATTTGTTCTGTTATCAGTTAAGTTGGTTTTGCTCATCTATGCAATGAAGATAGTATTTACCTATGGCAGCTAATTCACTTTAAAGTAGAACTAGGAAAAAGCTCTTTTTGAATTTCTTAGCTAATTTTTGTTGAGACATATCTAATTTGTAGGAGATTGGCATTTGAAATTGATGAAGTTGTGTAACAGCTGTACTTATCTCTATGCAAAAATAATTTTGTTGTTTGGCAAACAAAGAACTTTTTTCATTTTACAAAGCCAGAGGTTTGTTATTAGGTTTTGAATAATTATTATTATGATTTAACAGTAGCAGTTGATGGATATTTTATAACTATGTTCTGTCACATATACAAATCTCATTTGTTTCAATGGCAGTCATTTATTGACAATATTTTAAACTGTAAATTAACTAATTTTCAAAACATTATCTCTCGACTAGATAGAAACCTATTTTTTCTACATCCCTCAATATATTAGTTTTCAAGAACATGATGCCCCACTTTGGGATGAATGCAAGAAAGCTTTTGTTTCCTTTTTGTTTGTTTTTTGTAGTGAGAAAGATCCAGTCCAGAGCAGGCAATATCATTAATTATTAATGATTAAGAGACTTAGTCAAGATATCAGAGATCAAGGTTCAAATTCATGCAGTCTCCAATATAGATCACATCCCAGGTAAGTGTCCTAACCTAGGCTATTAGCCCTTCTGATTTATGATGTTCCTTATTAATACATACATGACCTCTATCTTACTATATTTCAGTATCAAACATTAGATATCCTTGTAACAAATTCAGATTGAAAATTCCTTTGAAATATCTGCATTCCTCAAGAATGCTTTCTGCTTATATTTTTAACTCCTTTGAAAAAAATGTGTAGAAAATTGTCAGCCAAATGAGTATCAGAAAACCATACATATGTGTGTACATGCACATACATACATACACAAGCACAGTCCTAATACAATTGGCTATGTTCTCATCTCCTTTTTATGTTGCACTGGAAAGCAGAACCTTAAGCTACTTGAGTGAACCTGTCAGCTCCATGCATGAGTCAAGTACTCGTGCATAGTATGTTGGCAAAATAATCCAGCTACGAGTTAATTTTACTTGCAGTTTTTTATTTCATTTGTTAATATTCATGTAAAAGCACAAGTTCATGGAGCTGGAGGGTTCTTTATAAAACTTGTGCTCTCTTTCATTTGGAGTGCATTGGAGGAAATTAACTGGTTTACTCTTACATTCTCTTGAGCATGTCGCAGAGTTGATGTTCTGAGTAAAATGAAGAACTAATTTTAAGTATTTTTAATGCCATTCTTCTAAATCACTTTTTATCATTTTGTGTATATACCTTCTGTATTCTATATCTTCTTTCCTTGCACTTATGAGGAAAAAAAATCTAAATCAATCTGTCAGTGCAAGTCTGGTGCAAGTTTACTTGACTGTATAGCAATTAATGTAGACAATCCTAACTAATTTCTGTAAATCTGTGTTACTGGTTTTATTTATTTATGTATTTTTCCCCTCCCTTCAATGAAAGGGGAAAAGTTAAAATCTGTCATATCACAGTAGAAAGACAGCTAATCTGCAGTCTTCTATTTGTTACATATATGCACAGCAACAATTTGTATGAACAGTCAAGAGACTGTTACACATATTGGGTAAGCTATTTGGTAGTACTGGGTATCTCATGTAAAAGCATCTTCCTGTAACAAGTAGGAAGGTATTGTTTAAAATTTATTTAAATGTTATTTAATAGCACTTCTTAGCAAATGTGAATTGCCTTGATTTGATGCACAGGTTATGTTATTGATTCTGAGTGGCTGAATGATGATTTTAAATATTTAATTTTATTCCTGAGATATATATCTGTACATTGTAGTGTTTATTGTTAGAAATTATCTTTGATGAATATAAATGGAATCAAATTAATTTATCATATTTATATTTGCTTGGTCATGTGGATTTAATAGCAGAATACTAGTCACATTCCCAACACAAAACAGGAATAAATACTCTGCACCCTACTTGATCTTTTAAGAATGTGATTTAATTCACTGGGGGGCGGAATCTGTTTATATGATTGTTTAAGTAATTTCAACCTGACCTTGCAGCAACTTTGGAAAATTGTACTGTGTATCCAGAACCTGATTGCTTAGGGAAACTGCCTATGAACAGTGTTTACTTTATAGAGATGCATTGATAACATAAAGAGGTATTTGCCTGTACAAGGTCACTGCTTGCACTCTAAAGCAGTCACTTCAGATTTGTTTCATGAAGTGTCAGGGCTAATTTAAAATCAGCTTAAGGGACACAGTTTCATAACTTGTACCTTTGTCCCATGTCAGTAGACCAGCATGTCACAGGTAGCTTGCCCAGTGTTTCAAAAAAAGTGTGGATGGCTACATCTTTTTCCATCATTCACTACAGTGATTCTTTTTCCATCATTCACTACAGTGATTCTCATGTGCATGAAATTATGACCCATGCATGTTTTTAACACTTGAAAAGAACACTGAGTGTGGCTATAGAAAGTATAGAAGAGGAGAGCATGACTTCAGTTCATGTGATAGATTAGATGACAATGGATATGTGTACTTATTTTCAGTTTGTGGACATTTACCTTCTATTAAATAATAATGATGTGTTTTAGCCGAGTGAACAATGTTTAATAGACAGCTTATTCTTAATCATTCACTGTGTAAATAGGCTGGAACAAATCTCGTAGAATTTTTTTTCCAAATATTTGCTTTCATGAAAATTCAATTAACTTAGTTTCTGTTACTGGCTTTTAGGCATATTCCATTTCCACGTGTATTCTAGCATGACATTATTGTTTGTGGAAACTGAGATTTTCGGGAGAATAATATACAAATATAATTTTTAATTCCTAAAGGCTTATTCAATAAGCCAGTTCTGACCCTTAGATTTGCCCAGTTTCATAGTTTAAATAGCAGATGTTTGAAGGGAGTTGTTGACATACAATCATTTTTAATGGGAGGGGGGATCTGTAAGATCTTGAAAGTTTTGAGTTTATATATCACAATTTACAAAACAGAAAAATAAAGTGAATAGATATTTTAATTTCTCTACTAATCAAATGTGCATTTTTATAGTGCACAGAGTTGGTTTTAATATAGATCTTCCTTCCTCTGACTACATTGAAATATGTTAAAATCTATGTCTTGGTTTCCCAAGTAAAATATTCTAGTTACTGTGTTTACTTTTACTTTTATCTTCAAAGATCAGGTTTCTAAAAGCAAGGATGTCAAACAGGGTAACAGATTTCTGTCTACCTAAACAAAACATAGCACAGGAACACCTAGGGCATGCCTCACAGGAAGAGATCCAGGTGGATCTTGAAAGTCTCTAGAGAGTCCCCTTACCTTCTACAGTCTTAGCCCAAGGGATTCCCCAAAGTAGGTCTTTGAAGAGGACAAAGTTAGCCCTCCTGAAGTCCAGGGTTACAATCTTACTTATTGCCCTGTTTCTTCCTAGTATGATACTAAACTCTACCATGTTGTGATCACTACCACCAGGGTGGCTCCTGACCTTCACATCCCTGACCAGACCTTCTTTGTTCATTAATACATGATCCAGCATGCCTCACTGGCATTTCCAACACCTGCATCAGGAAGTTATTATCAATGCATTGCAAGAGCCTTCTGGACTGAGTATGTCTCGCTGTGTGGCCTTTCCAACAAATACCAGGGTAACTGAAATCACCCATGATCACCAGGGCATGTTCTCTTGAGGTTACTTCCAGCTGCCTGTAGGTCTCATCAACATCCTCTTCCTGGTTTGGTGTTTTGTAGTAGACACCCACAACAGTTTCACTTATATTTGACTGCCCCTTAATTCTCACCCATAAGCTTTCAACATGTTCTTCATCCTTCCCTGACTCAATGCATTCCAGTTGCTCACACACATAGAGAGCAACTCTGCCGCCTCTCCTCGCTGGTATATCTTTCCTAAAAAGCACATCTGTGACAACATACCAGTCATGCGAGCTATCCCACCATGTCTCAGTAATTACAATGAGATCTTTAATAGTGAAGGTCAATGAAAGTAGATGTAGAGGTAGAGAGAAATAAAAAAAATGTTTACTTGATCATCTTCAAATCATGCTTTTATAACATTTCTTTTATAGAGATAGAGCCCTTTCTCATTTCTTTCATTGTCTTCAGGAATATACAACTCATTTATGCTATTTTTCTGGATCTGGGCATGTTTCATAGAAGTAGTAGAGAAGTCATATATCTGTGTTAGCTCTATGGGATGAACATGCAATCCAAAAGACGCTTTTATTTGAAATAAATTTTGTCACGTTATATTTTAAAGCACATACTCTAACATTTGTGGTTTTGTTTTTTTTTTTTTACAAATTGATGATAACTATTAAAGAACTTGACATTATTACAGTAGTTAATTTAAAAGAGAAATTTATGATGCACACAGTTAATAACAAAAAGGAATTTGCCTATTAATTTGTTCTAGGGAGTGATTGATATAAGCTTACTGAAAACTTACTTTTTAACAAGGGGGATATAAATGCTTTATATTTATTTTCCCGATGGTACCATGTTGGTTTGGGCTTTTCCACAATAAAAATGCAAATTATTAAGGGAGATGGTTGATTTTTATACTTAGTTCTACACTACCTTGCTCTCGGTTTTAAATTTTGTAAATTATTTGCAAAGTGATTTAAATCACTTTATGACTCAATAACTACCTTTAGAATTTCTATTGATTATTATAATTATCTTGAATCTAAATTTTAATATGGATACATTAGAATATTTACACAAACACATTTATTAATAAAAGTGAGAGGCATAAAATTTTAACATTAAAAGGTGATATAGTATTACTCAAACTAGAATCTAGTGTGAGTTGGCAACCACATCTTTCTGTCAGTTCTGAAGTTTTAATGGAAAGAACCTGAATGACAGATAACCCTTGCTTTGTTATTTTCTTTGTCAATCACTGGACTGAGATCATATTACTGCTAGGTGTTTTGGAAAGATTACTTATGTAAAAATACATTTTAGTGAATATTGTCATTATTTCAGTTCTGAAGAGTATATTACTACTCCATAACATTTAACATTAACTGTTTCCATTTCTGCCACATTTTAAAACAGTTTTGTTGAAGTGATCAATGGGGTCTCTAGATGGAAAGAATTAAAGCCTAAAAGAAAAGACCAAGGCAGAGATCAAGCTTGCATCCTAAACTTTTCTTACTGCATTTGGATATAAAGATAATACTGTGAAAACACACAGCGAATAAAAACTGACAGCATCTTTTTCTTTTTTCTGGCTATAACAAAAAATCCTAATAAGACAAAATCTAATGATTCTGTAGAGTCTCTTAAAAAGAATGCAACTGAATCTTTATGTAGTTATAAATCTGTTTTCTTTCATGAAGAAAGAGGTTATGAGAGCCTACTGGTTTGTTTGTTTTGTTTGTGTTTTTGATTGTGGGTTTTTGATTTTTTAATTGTTTTGTTTTGTTTTAAACTGGGTCCATCGGGGAAACCCTTGTAGGAAAGATTTGAATGGAAGAACTCTCCATGTCCAAGTGATCAAGTAATCTCTAGTCATGTTTTTTGTTTTGGTTCTTTTGGGTGGTTGTTTTTTGGTTGTTGGTTTTTTTTTCATTAATGATGTCAGTAAACAAATTTGATATTTAAGTCAAACAGATGATGTAGATAAACTGTCACAAGTTAGGTAAGTAAAGTTTAGCTCTTTCTATAATTGCCCTCAACTTAAACCATTGCCATAGCCATTTAAGGTGAAAACTCACCTTTATATCCAAAGAAACCCTATCTACAGGATGCTACTGGGGAAATCCCTTTGCCATTGTTACAAAAGCATCACACTCTTTTGTCATACCTAAGCAGTGTCTGTTGAAAGCAAAGTCTGAGTCAGATAAGAAAGTTTTAGGGAATGTGTTTTCTAGAAACTTAAGTCACTTCTGATTTTTAACAGGAATGTTCTATCTCTAGTTCTTAATATGAACTGTGGAAAAATAAATATCCTGTTATCAGCTGGTGTCTGAGCTTTGGTCTAACTGTCAAAGGACTGTTATACTCCTGTTTTAAGATTTAATAAAGCTGTAGACTGTAGCTCATTGAAGGTTAACAAAGCATTTGCTTTCAAGTAAATAAATGTAATGGCAGATGAAGGTTTATATTACTGTACAAATTAAGAAATAATTTTTATAGTCTGAAGGGAAATATTTATGGATTTTGGATTTGTGGTGTGTGTGAATAAAATTATGTCAGATCTCCTAAGGCTCGGGAGAAAAAAAGAGTCACTTATGTAAAGCAAAGATACAACAAAACACCTGATAAGAACTTTTGTTTGAATAAGCTTGTGAAGCAGAAGCTGTTTTAAGAATGTAAAACCTTCTTAAATCATTGCTTCAGTGAAAACAGGTATGGATTATACTATAAGATACAGTGCAATCACAGATTCTCAAAGATATAAGCTCAGCTGAAATATTGTGGCAGGCTACTTGTATTCATTGACAGAGGATCTAAGGAGTCCATCAGAGTAGTCCAGTCTCATAAATATTTTGTAATACTAGGTCTACTTAATTGTTTATTACAGTATTGCTCAATATTTAATAAGCTCATGATGCACAAATATTTTAATGACGCAAAAAAGATATCCCTAAATAACAATTTTACAACAAGTAATCTGTCAGTATTACAAAGAAAATTTCCAAAATTCTTATTTGAAAACTTTGTAGTTTACTGGGTGTTAATATCTCTGACTACATGTTGTGTACAATGGTGAAAGCAATTAGAAGTATTTCTAGAAACTTTTTCTCAGTTATGTGTGGTATTTCTGTATGTTACAACACTTGGTCTTTTTTTTCTTATATACATAGTCTAAAAAAATCAAGTTTCAGATTAGCAGGTAATGTCTTAGTTTTTAGAAGTCAGTCAATCGTGGTGATATCTGTGTTGTTTTAAAAACATCATCCTGCAGAGTATTTGCCTATTGCTCCTGTGAAAACATCCTTCTGGAGTCATTTGATGTGAAGTATGTTCTCTTTGAGCATTAGGGTCCTCACAGTATTTTTTGAGTGTAATAGGTACAGTATGCTGAGTAGACTCTGGAAAATAACAGATGTAGGATAAACAAATACTACGTTTTAAAGGGTGACAGCATCATGCCAAAAATATTGACTGTTATGAAGGTGAAGTAGTAAAGTGTGCAAACACACCATTTCTGTGACTGGACAGGGTAGTTAAGATCAGTTACTGTACCTTAAAGTTGTACAGGTGACACAAATCTTCCAGCTTCCTTTTTATTTAGTAACAGTGCAACAATTATAGGTACTAATTCCAAGGGGAGCCCAGGGAAATAAAGCAGATAAGAGAAGGGGAGAAGCAGGTTGAGTGTCAGCTACAGAGAGGAGACAGCAGTTTATCTCCTACAAGGAATGTGCTATGTTGGTTAGTCACTTGGCTGGAGAAACATGAAATATTGGGGAAAATAAAAAAATGTTACTCTTGCAGTATCATTTGTGGTTAATCTATGCAGCCCTTCGTCACAGTGTGTGGATACTAAAAATACATAGATGTTTAGGAATTGGTTGGATAAATACATAGAAGAAAAATGTAACAAAGGCTATTAAAATGTCTAAAGGGCAAGAGATTTACAAAATTTGCTTTTAGCTGCATATCCTATTCCTAGGTTTCCATGTCTTCTTTTTGCTGCTGTTGGAAATGAGCTATTAGACTAGGTTCACTTTTTGTCTCAACCAGAATGGCCATACTTAAGTTTTTATGAAAGTAGTGCTGAGGACATGGTTCTCAGTTTATACATTATATTGATAAGACTACAGTTTCTGTGTATTGTGTATAGTTTTTGTGTATTGCAGTACACCCACGTATGCAGTAAAATTAAGAATTTAAGGATCATATGTTAGCAAGCCTTCATATAATTTTACAAACAGTTGAAGATAAATTCTGAAGAGAAGGTAAAAAGAACAATGAAAGTTATTGGAGTAACAGTATATGAATCTGTTTATGGTATTTTCTTAGACTTTTGAAGCTTTCTTCCTTGTATTTGTTTGTATTGGTCGTATAACTTCTGAAAAGAACTTCAAAATCTTAAATGTACTGTCTGGACTAGAAAATAGTCAATTGATAACACTGTTTTTGCCTTTAGCTTCAGAAAATACTTTAGGCAATGCATTGTTACAAAATTTTATGAATGTTCATTTATAAACCATTTGTTTTCTGTTTACTAGAATGGATTAAACACACTGCAAATTACTAAAAATAAAAATCATATGCCTAGATTAATTTCTCTGCTTATTCTCAGGTCTCTCTCCATCCCTCTGTAAAATCTACAAGGAAGAGTCCACTATGTAGGCAGCTTAAATCACTTTTATTTACATTTTTAATTTAATTATTGTTTATTGCAACCAGGTAAAGAAGCAAAAGCATGATTCATCTGTCTCTTGTCTTTTTAGAAATCATTATGAATCTGTTACATTCTGGTGTTTAACTTTGTGTCTGTATCCGTACTCTTTGTGTTTTCATATGTGTGTTTGAAACACACATAAGGGTACTTATACAGCTAAGCATGTGAACCATAGACAATCCTATTAATATCAACCTGTTGCTTGCCCTCTGATTTATGTTGGTCAGTGTACAATCCAGGATTTACAGAAGCTTGTCCATACATTCGGATTTGAATATAGAAATATATGTGACTTTTAATTTCAGCCTATGTGGTTAAAATTTATTAATCTCTCTGAAATAAAGCATCATGATAGAATACTAGAATATTTTCCATAGTTACTTTTGAAACTATCAATACTTGGAAAAAAAATCCTCTGATAATTTTTTATAGAATGGCAGGTTTTATTCAGCTATCAACCAAAGGAAATGAAAAATGCAATCACCTCTGATCCACATATGGCAGCTTAAAGGTATGGTGTCAGTATTACTGAGATATGAGGTGGTCATTTTCAAAACTACCTAGAAACTAAAAGATATTCAGTATAAGAGGCAACACAAACTTTCCTATCTAAAATTAAAGTGAAAGCTGAAAAGATTTGCATATTTTCAATAAGTCGTTTTTATTTTTTTATCATTTAACAAAAAAGGTCTTTTTATTAAGTGTTCCAATTTTCTCCTGTTATTTATTAGATTAATTTAATTGGAAAGTAAAACTAATCTATATGCCAGTATAGCAGCAGCCTTCTAAGGTCTATCGAATTCTTAAAATTACACAAGTCACCAAAACTTCTTAAATCTTCATGTAATGACATAATAAAACTGTTTTTCCTCTTCTCCCACATATGTAAGTATTAAGTGTTTTCTAATTTTTTCCCCAGTGAATGGTCTTAATCAATATGACCCATTGCTATGTGGTTATCAGCATGAGGTGCATGTGCTGATATTACTTTGCATGTTACTTGAATGTTGTCATGTGGTAGTGATGAGCCTGAGGACAGAAACTTCAAAAAGTAAAATAGTTTGCTATGCTGATTTTATGTGAATGGAACTATTCATATAGCTAAACTTCAGAATCTGCTGCATATATTTGTATTCCTACCTGCAGCAAAATTAAAGTCAAAGGATGTGTAAAAGGCATATAATAGAGAAGGAAGAGGAAATGGAAGGAGAAGAAAGGACTAACCGAATGTAAAAATTATGAGATTGAAAAAGAATTATGAGATTGAAAAGTTGAAACACATTTTTAAAAAGCCATTTATGTTCCATATAAAAAAGTTCCTTAGCTAAGAGATGTAATAATAGCCTCAGGCAACAATATGTTTCAAAATGAAAAACAAGACCTACTTTTTAGATCAATAAAATTAACATGGTGACAGCCCTAGTAGATATATATACTGCAAAGAAGTACTGTAGTCTTCTGAGTAAATCATTGGACAAGAACTATGAAAATTAGAGTTTTATTTTTAGCTTTCTTTGCAGTTGCCTATCTGTGAATATTAATGATTTATTACTTAAAAATTGAAGTTATTGGAAAACCCACTTAAATATTTGAAAAATAGATAATGAAATCAGCATGAATATATAATTTTCTAGAATTTTAAAACTGAAGAAATATATGATCCAATGGATCAATTAAAGTACCTGTGTTTTTTGGCAGCTAGTATATTCCTCTCTGCAAGAGACATGATTACAGTGTAGAGTATGTTTTGATCTGGGGGGAATTAATTTAATTCTTATGCATCTTATATCTTTGTCTGCTTTTTCATGCTGTTCTATAAAAAGAAAATGCCTTTTGGTGAGGTAGAATAAGCATTTTTATTTATTAAGAAGGTTGCTTTTTGAATCATTAAGTGTTTAGCTTAATAGTGGTAACAAGCACCCTTAGTGGCTTTCAAAAAGTACTTGATTTTACTTCATGAGTTTTGTTGTGCTCTTTAGTAATACACTGTCTTTAAATAAATAAACACTGTAATTAAAAAAAACCTTTTTCTGATCAACTTCATTATGTAAAGAAGTTTTTAATAAAGAGTTTTGGAAAGGAAAATGAAATTAGAGTTAAGAAAAAATTGTGGGAGAGAATAAGTAGCAGAAAAAAAAAAAAAAAAAGATAAAATTAAGACATTAAAAGCACAACAAAACCAAAAACTGTACTTCTTATTCTTTCAAAATGTCTTATGTGGGACTATGCCAAGTTTTATTAGCAAAGAGGTACTCTGAAATATACCTAAAACTGGTTTCTTCAACTGGTTCTGGTATTTTATTCACACAGCACTATACTGAATATCCTTTATTATCTTTCATGGGAAATGGGCACTCAGTTCAACCTTCTTTGAAAGTCTCCGCTAAGGGGGACACAACTCTATTCTTATTAATTAGTATTAACTTTCATGTCACTGTCACATAAATTCTAGCATATTTAGCAATACCACTTATATGTTATTTATGTGGATGTAAGTTTTTGCTGTGCTACTATAGATGCCTGCATGTATGTGTTAGCAGAGAAGCGTGAAGTACATGACACATTCACTTTTATATGACTTACAGGTTTAAATGTGTCTTGTAATATTTAGGATGCTGTAACTGCTTGAAATTTCTAGAAGCTATTAATTAGTTTTTCTTTTATTATTTTGCCCAATTAATGAAGGGCTATAAATTTTATATTAATTTAGAAATACATTTAACCTCTAACTGTTATGGTCTTTCATGATGTGATGGTGTCATAAAATAAACACAATTTCTGGATGCCTGAATGATTTTAGAAATATTTATTAGTTATGATAAATCTGTCCTTAAACTCTATGATGGCAAGAGAGAAGGGTCTTTAGTAGAAGTGGTTTCAGTCTGATAGCAAAACAGCATAAAAGGGAGAACAATACAGGATGAGTCTTGCAAATGAGAGATTTTAAAGGAATTAAAGGAAGGAAAAGTAAGATGTGAGAGGGAAAAGAAGAAAAGATCATCTCTTCAATAGAAATTATGTTGACAGTTTCTAGGTGTTGATCTGAGACTCATTAGCTGGGTATAGCTAGCTAAACAAGATCTAAGGAGAATAATTGGTGATACAAAACATAAGTAAATGTTGATGGATTAGAATAAAATTATTGATGCTGACAGCCCCATGTTTTCCAGTTTTGTGGTTAGGGGAATATGCTGAACAGTATGGTATATCTCATTTCATGCTTCTAATGCAAGCTGACCCCTGGCATTCTGTGTGAGGTCAGAAGATTTCCAAAATTTCAGGTCAGCAGAAACAGTGGGTGTGTAGTTGTAGGCTCAAATCTGGTGTGTGTCTTGCCTTTCAGTGTCTGATGATTGTGAGTTTAACATAAAATCCAAGGCTCGGTAGAGAACACCTGAAATGCTGGTGTATAATTTTGCTGCTTTTTAAGTTGTGCTGTATAAACTGTGGTGATTTATTCCTCTCTTCCTTTGATTAATCATGGTGGAAATTAGTATTGCAAGTTACTCTTACCATTGAGAATTAATTTAAACAAAACAACTTGTAATGCACAGTTTAGGAAAAGATATACAGAAATAAATTGCTGGAGTTACCTAGAATTGCAATTATTACCTGAAGCACTATAAATATATTTTTCTTATTGCATGGGAAAAATAATGATTCATCTAAATGAAGATCCATTTTTCATTTAAAACTTAAATAACTGTTCTCTCTGCCCCAATAACTAACATGCTGATTTTTTCATCTAAATACTGTTACTTAACCAAATCAAGTGTGTTTTAGAATGTAGCAGTTAACACACATTTGTCTCTACCTGCTTTCTCACATGCACTTCTACTACAGATATGGAGAAATGGATTTATGATAATCAGAAGAGAACTGTTCAAAACCTGTGTTCCTCCATGACCTTCATTAAAACTGACATCGTTGGGATAGATTATTTGATGGCATATTTATCACCTATCAGACCCAAGTTCAGTCTTATCTCTGACAGCAGCAAATAGTGCACTGTAGGAAAGAATATAGATCAGTGCAAGTGTATAGCAGCATCTCCCCAGTGTGGTCTCATGTTACCAGTTCAAGGTTTGGAGATTTTGAGTGCTAGGTGATAGCATTGTGTTAAGAGGTAGTAGATGGAGTTGGGGAAGAGCAACAGAGGTTTAATATTATCACTCACAGTGGAATAGAAGGCAGATAGAATTGGCTCTACCACTCTGCTTTACACAATTTATCTTTTTTGGATCCTGAAATCTAATTAAAAATACAGGAGGAAAAGAGAAAAATAACATGCCTTGAAAAGTGGTATAGTTTGTATACTGTCAGAGAAATAATTTCAAGACAGTAAACCATCCTTCAGTGTTCCTCCATCACCCCTGCTCCTCCCTCCAGAAAATGCTACAAGTTAATATATAAATAGAATATGAATATCAAAGTTCGCGCTTCAGTGAAGGTTTCAGCTGGCTCATGTCACTGTTGCTTTCTTCTGTAAAGTATCATGCCACTTTTTGTGATAAGGTACAACATTATAATCAATATAAAAATGAAAATTTGGTCTTTCAGAGAGACAAATCAAGTAATTGAAAGTCCAGAGTCTACCTGCATTTATAAAATTACAGGTTATGAAATTAAGGCTTTATCCAGCTATGTAAGAATATTTCAATATTAAGAATTTAAAGAGGAAACAACTACATAAGATACTGTGTTTCGTTTAAGTTTTTTTTAAAACTTTGACTGAGTTTTCAAGGTAGCATTGGTCATCCCAGACTACCATATTCATAAAAGGAGACAAAGTATTCATGGGAAAGACCTGTTGTTTTGGACCACCTTCTTTCTTACCATTAACAGTATTATTTCATTTGACAGCAGTATTCTAGAATACCATTTTTGTTTTCAAATAGCAAAGGAATGCAACAGATTTTTAATACTGAGGACATATTATGAGGACCATTTTTGTTTGATTCTTTTGCCATAAATTCTAGAATGTATTCACTTTTAATTGATTAAAAGAGACTGCTTTTATTTTCTGAAGGGATAAGCTTTTATGTATATGAATAAAATATCAAAATATTGCCTGAAAATTTTATTTATTTTCTAACAAGGTCAAAAAATCCTAATAATTATATAATCTAGAAGAACACATCAAATAACACATGATATAACAAAAACCATGAGCAAATACAGCAGTTTTCCTGAACAGTTATTGACAAAAAGAAACGAATGCAATGATTACCTAGTGGTGGACAATTGTATAGAAAATCTTATTATTATTTAAAAAAAAAATGTTTCAGAATATGCTTAGTACTGTTATAGGAAAAAGCTATGTATGGTGGTACATGATGTTAAAACTGGAGAAGGCATTTGCAGTGTTGTAGAATGACTGCTGTGATCCTAGGCTTTCCTTACAAAAGTGCTATAGTCATAAAGTGCTTCATGACACTCAAGGACATACAGTATCTGTTAGATTGTAAAGCATCACAGAGAGGAAATGGCAGGAATTGTCTACAAAACTGTGATATTCCAGTTAATTCCATGAGCTAGGTGAAAAGACATCTTGAGGTGTCAATCCAGATATCCAGAGCAACAACCTAGGGTGGAAGACAGGAGCCAGAAAGCAGACCACCAGGGCAATGTAAACTCTTGAGAAGTAAAGGAGGTAGTAGGTGAAGGTTCAGTCCAGTGGTGTTAGCTTTAATTTTTTTTTTATTATATATATATTTATTATTTTTTTTTTTACAATTTAAGTAACGTTTTATTTTTGCACCAAAACAATATTATTGCTGTGGGCAATGGTTTGTTTGAACTAATCTGTCTGAACTAATCATATATTAAGCAACCAAGGAAAGCCTGACAAATGGTAAAAGTCTTCACCTACAAAGTAAATTAAATACATGATATTTTTCTATGTACAGTCAATACTCAGTGAAGTGTTACTACTCTGTATGTTCTATGTTAACCATATAAAAGAGTAATTAGTGAGTAGATGATGGTTTCAGTTTCATGTCAGTAAGATCTATGGGGGATTATGAGAAGCTGCAGGTGAATTAAACACACTGGAGTGCGAAATATCAAAACTCTAGATGTAATTTCACATGGATAAATGTGTAACAAGCATGTACTGACAGAGATGCTCAAACTCAATAATATGGTTTTTCTTGGTTCTTTGAGAAAGAATCTGTTGAACGTATATTACAGCTCAGTCAATAAATGTCTGCTGAATGTATTTTCAGTATAAGTAAAATGTATAAAATAATAGATTATGTAACAGATTCATGCAATCTGAATAGATCTGATAGAGATTATTTGATCCTTTTTCTTGAAACTAGCTATAGGAATAAGTGACAGGAACAAAAAAAAATTGTTCTGGTCTGGAAGAAATTGCATTTAGGAAGTGACTGTTACCTTGCGCAAAGTATTCAGTCAGACTGTCTCAAGAAGGGCAAAAAGCTTGTATTTGGAAACAAACATAAATTGTTAAACATGTTTACACAAAGAGATTTATAAATGAAAAAAGCTAATTAGCTAATAAAAAGGGATACACATAGGGCAACAAAAGTTTTGTATTTTATGTAAAATCCAAAATAGTAAATGGACTACACAAAAGTCTAACTCCTGTTTGCTATTAATTTTATATCATAGATGGATGATTTAATGCCTCCTAATCTCATTTATGGTAACGATTTTTAAAAGTGTCATTAAGTATTGTTATTTTGGATGTACATTGAGTATTTGATGGAAAGAATAAAACTATTTTCTGTCCTTAGCTCTTGAGCTACTGTATTGTATATTTTCTATTGAAATTGTTATTTTGCCAAGTAAAGATTACCATACTGCTACCTGATTGTGTGAAAATCATAACTTTCTTGCAAATGTGGAAAAATGTTCATGAGTAAAGCCTGAGTATTAGTAACAAAAACATACCTGGGAACATTTTAAGTATTGGGTACTATTTTGCCATTCTAGATTAACCTTGGTGGCCTTTTATAACTTGGTTGTTGTGTACCATATTAGGTTATTTTTGGAGGCCTTGTATTTCTTGAAGTGACACATATCTTGCAGGTCCTGTGTAATGTGCCAGTGATGCTGTCTTGTATTTCCTGGGCATTTTAGATAGTGATAAAGGCCTACCTTCACCACCTTGTTGTTTGTTGTTGTTTTGGCTTTTGCTTTGTTTTGTTTTATTCATTTTCTGGTTTATGAGTCTTTAGTATAAATGGTTTCAAGATCTGTAATGTTTTTCTATTTTACTGAAAACTGAAGGAATTGATTGATTCCAGGTATGGAGGCACTTCAAAATGGAAGAAAAAGTCCTTATATATCAGGATTTTATAGTTCCTGGATCTCTCAGGTCTTGGATGCTTGGAAAAGATGTATCTGATATATAAAGCTGCTATATTACTACTATCAATGCGATAAAGGTAGATTCATTTAACTCTTTTATAAAATTGAGCAGAAGAAGTGATGTATGCTAAGAAGGCATGGATTCCTGCAGTTTCATAGCTTTTGAATAATTCAGGTGGGAAGGGATCTCAGGGAGTTATTTGATCTGACTCCAGTTTTAGCAAGGCCAAGTTTTAGAGACTTCTGCAGTCTGGACAGTGTGTGTTGCGTTCTTCAGTGGGAGGTGCATTGCTGCAACCCTATGGGAGGCAGCAAATATGCCCTCTTTGGATCTGGCTAATCCTTTTAGACTGTGATACATCCACAGAACATGATCTGATTGATCCCTTCTGCCCTTTATAGACTCTTTCTGAGAAGAAGGTAATTGCTGCCTTCAAGAAAACATTGAAAATACTTCTAAATAATTCCAGCCTGGTCTCTTCCTAAAACTCTGCTGCTGGGAAGCAGACCCTGGGAAGCAACTGAGTAAAACTGAGTCTAAATATATTTATATTCCTACCCGAAAGAACAAAGTCTGCAGTATTAATTTCAACAGACTTCACAATTATCCTAATAAGAATGGTGTGCATCATCAAGGAATGACTATAGCCTTTCTCCTTTGTGAAGATTCTAACAGCTTAGGAGAGTATTTTAACAGAAGTAGTTTGGTACTTTTGATTGTGTACTTTAATAACACATTATGGGGATGCATGAGCATGGCAATGAAAAAATCCTGTCTATTAATGGGTAAATTGATGCATATTAAACATATTACACAGGATGTTTTGTGGTTTGGTTTTTTTTTTTTTTGTAAATAGTTATGTCTGGAATTTCAGGACATCAAAAATCAGGTGATTTGAGGCACTCTGTTCTCAGAGTGCCCTTCAACATTGTGAACAAATAAATTCCTACTCACTACAGGAGCACAAGTAATCTCTTTATTGAAAGAAATTACGTTTACTCAGGTAATTTTAAAATTTACTAGAGCATCCTCTTCTGGCACAGTTCTTAGCAGTACAAACATGTTAAAAAACCCCAACAAACGTATATTACTTTTCAGGCAAAACTGTTCTGTTCTTAATACAAATCAGCATTTGCTGTTTATATGTTCCATGTTTTACTCTGTTGAAGTGAGACAATGACAGGTACTTTTGGTCCTTTTGATCACTCAAGCTCAGATTCATTTTTTAGACTATAGATTATGACATGGTTTGTCCTTAAATTGTCAGTTAGCTAAAGATACTTTGCAACATATTTGTTAATTTTTATAATGCAAGAAAGAAAATTTTTCGGTAAAGAAAATATAATTTCCCATTGTACAGGGAGAATATTGTATAATTAATACCATTCTTACACATGTACTACAGAATGTAAAATACATTGCATAGTTATCATGGGGAAGGTTTTTCTATCAAATCACATGAGATAATCTCTATGTTTCAAAAAAAAATCATATAGACAGTAAAGGACAGGAAATTTCAGTGAACAGTGGGAAAAGATTGTCTCCAAATTATAGTCCATTTCTGACCTCATTTCTGATCCCTAATTGTGAATGGAAACTTGCTAATAAATCTTGAAACTAAAACTAGCAGCAGCAAAAGAAGCAGCAAGAATGAATTCAGTGGAAATATTGGCTTTATGACAGATTATAATTTTCCTCACACCTCTATTTCAGATCACCCTTAATTTTCAATAGGTAATAACTTCCTTTGTCTCTCTTGCTGTTCCTCCAAAGCTAAAGTCAAAGCAATTATACTCAGTAGGCATTTGCTGTGTTTCAGTGTGAGTTCAGTTCAGTGTGTGAGTTTATTCCTTTATCTATACCAGTTGTCCTCTGAGGGTTACTTACAGTAAGATATAAGAAAAACATGCTTGTAAAAAACTTGTTGGCTTTACTGGGAACAGATTTATATTTTTTTTTTGGGGGGGGGGGGATTTCATATCAAGTTGGTCACAGAAGTGTCCCTATTTCATTATTACTCTGCCTCACTAGATCAAAAAACTAGCCTTATGTTCCAGCACATAAACAGTGTTTAATTCACAGCCTTCATATATTAACAGTAATTTAGTTAAATAAATATTTTATTTTATATGACAGGGTTTGTCCATGGCTGTATGGTGGGCAATTTATGCCTTTGTTTGGAGGACATATACTTTTTAAGTTGAGGGTAAAACAAGTTATTGCAAACTGAATAGAAGCTTTGCAGAAAGGCATCAGGCTCAGCTTTTATTCATACCTTCTGCAAGTTTTACAAAACCCAGAATCTTCATTTTGGCAATACTGAATAGCCAGTTCACATCTCCTGTAACTAGTATTGTTATAAAATTTGCAAGATAATAGGGATAGAGTGCACATTAAGGACAGCACCGTATTTCACTAGGCATCTCACCTTCCCTATGGTGTGTTAAGGTGTTCTCATTTATATGAAATCCCTACAAGAGTCTGCCCCAGGAATCTATTGGCAACACAGTTGTGAACTCAGGAATAGTTGCTAAAGAAGTGATTACTGTAAACAAACAAGGGAAAATCAAATGCATCTACTCTCCAGTTATCTCGCTTGTGGATATGAGAAGACATTAATCAAATATTGGTTTTATTGTCTGTTTTAGGAATGAAGCAGTAGAAATTTAAACAAATCTTGAGATAACAACATAGCAGTTGGAAGTAGATAGAACAGGCCTATTGCAATGAATTCTAAGATATTTTGAAAAATTGTAATACATTACTAGATCTATTTTGTATTCTTATATGAGAAGTTAATTGCAAATTATGGAAAATAAAAATAACGTACACTAATGAGATACAGTATGGTTGTTTGAGTCATGGAGAGATAAAACAGTTTCTGAAACAAAGTCAGTTCTAATTGTGCCAAAACCTTCATCAGTTAAACAGGTATCATATAGGCAGTGTATAACTTAGTTTTGCCAAATATTATTTCTGTAAAAGCACATATGAATTGTGCTGTATGAAAACGAAGTACATTTAATGTATAGACTAAACAGTCATCTCACAACACACAGGTTCTAAAAATATAGAATATTCTCTGATGTGTTGAATTCTTAGCTACTTGTGCCATAGCTACTTAGTAGTTAAGAAAGCACTGAGGGAAAAACTAATAGCTTGTTGCTGCTAGCAGTAAGGTTTCAAAGCCACCATGTTACTATGCTGTAGTTTCATTTTTTCCAGGCTACTGTGTGAAATTAAACTGCTCATATACAACTCTGAAAACTCTTTTGGGACACTAACTCTGTTTCAGAAAGAGCAGTATTCTCTTTTATGGGATTTAGTATGAAGAAGTCTCTTCATGGGGCTCTGCTCTATCTGCATCCTTCTATCCACCCAGGCCTACTCATTCTCTTGAAATTAACCCTTTATGAAAAAAAAAAAGGGTGCTTTGTTTCCTTACAAGCTGCAAGAAATTGTGAGTCTGTAAAGGGACCGAGTGGTGTAGGTCTGTGTCTCTCCTCAAATGCCTTCAGAGCAAACGGAGGGTGTGTATAGGTCTTTCTTTGGAGGCCTTCCTTCAGTTTGGCACTATCTGAAAAAGGGTATATCTGAAGTGGCATGTGTAAATTCTGTATAGGTTCAGTAGTATAAGAAACAGGAATCTGTGCAAAGTAATGGAACATGTATTTTTTCAGTTAATAATTGATAGAGACAGAATACAACCAGGAAATTACTTCAGCATCCAAAAATGAGTCAATGATATAGCATGGATTGCTAATTATTTCCTTTAGATTTTTTGATATAAAATTGCATTTCCACATGCCAAAAGAAATGTTTCCCCACAGACATTTGTAATGTTATCCTGAATAATAGATTAGTGCTTTCTTTATGCATAGAATCATAGAATGCCTTGGTTTGGAAGGGACCTCTGAAGGTCATCTAGTCAAACTTCTTTGCAGTAGGCAGGGACATCCTCAAATAAAGCGGGTTGCTCAGAGCCTCATCAAGCCTGACCTTGAATGTCTCCAGGGATGGGGCCTCCACCACCTCCCTGGGCAGCCTGTTCCAGTGTTCTACCACTCTCATATTGAAGAACATCTTTCTAATGTCCTATCTAAATCTACCCTTCTTTAATTTAAAACTATTGACTTTCATCCTATTGCTACATGACCTTGTAAACAGTTGCTCTCCAGCATTCTTGTAGGCCCCCTTCAGGTACTGGAAGGCCACGATGTCTCCCCAGAACCTCATCTTCTCCAGACTGAACAACCCCCAACTCCTACAGCCTGTCCTTATAAGACAGGTACTCTAGTAATTTTCATGGCCCTACTCTGGACCAGCTCCATTAGGTCCATGTCCTTCCTGTGTTGAGGGCTCCAAAGCTGGACACAGTACTTCAGGTGAAGTCTCACCAGAGTAGAGTGGAGGGGCAGAATCATCTCTCAATCTTCTGGCCACACTTCTTTTGATGCAGCCCACAATGTGAGTGTCCTGGGCTGCAAATGCACATCATTGGCTCATGTTCAGCTTTTCATCCACTAGTACCCCCAGGTTCTTTTCCACAGGGCTATTCCCTATCACCTCATCCCCCAGACTGTGTTGATAATAAGGATTGTTCTGACCCAGGTGCAAGACCCTGAACTTGGTCTTGTTAAACCTCATGAGGTTCAGCTGGGCCCACCTCTTCAGCTTGTCCAGGTCCTTTTGGATGATATCCCATCCCTCTGGTATGCCAACCGCACCACTCAGCTTTGTGTCATCTGCAAACTTGCTGATGGTGCACTTGATCCCACTGTCTACATCATTGATGAAGATATTAGACTGGTCCCAGTAGAGACCTTTGAGGGACACCACTTGTCACCAGTCTTCATCTGGACATTGAGCCATTGACCACTACCCTCTGAATGCAACCATGCAGCCATCTTCTCATCCACTGATCAGTCCACACATTGAATCTGTATCTCTTCAACTTGGAGAGAAGGGTGTGTCAAAGGCCTTGTGGAAGTCCAGATACATAACATACATAGTTCTTCCCTTGTCCACTGAGGTACTTACTTCATTGTAGAAAGCCATTAAGTTGGTCAGGCAGGACTTGTCCTTAGTGATGCCATGCTGGCTGTCTCTGATCACCTCCCTGTCCTCCAAGTTCCTTATCAGAGCTTCTAGGAGAATCTGTTCCATGATTTTTCCAGGCACAGAGGTAAGGCTCACAGGTCATAGTTCCCAACATCCTCCTTTCTTACCCTTTTGAAAAATGTGTGTAGTGTTTCCTTCACACAGTGGTAATAGGATCTGCATCTTTGAGTGCTGCAGTGTGTGGAATAATGACTGGAGATGACTTAAAAGTTAAAATCATATTAAAGGTGAAGCATTGTTCACATATTAAGGAAAGGTATAACATCAGAGAAGCTTTCAGGGTAGAGAGTAACTGGCATACAAGGAATCCGTTTCACAACAGTTCCCTGCTCGCAAGCAGCACGGGGGATGGAGTGGAGTGAAGATTCCATGGCCAGGCCCTGTGAGGTTACAGCAGAGATGGGAACTTGATGGTACTACAGAATTGATAAGCTGCCCGTCTGACACAGTTTTTGACAAAGCACTGTCATTTTGTGGAAACTTTGCTCATCATAATGTATCAAAGCACACATCCATCCCAAAGTGCAACCACCCCCTCACTGAGTTTGCAAAAGCAAAGTGAGAGAAATTTACACCAATCATAATAAAGGTATTTATGACTAGAGTATCTCCAGCTCCACCTTGAAGATAAAAATTATTATAAAAATGGTTTAAGTAAGGAGGTATGTCAGGGAAGACATCATCTTGGACAAGTCAGGGTGGATACTATTGCTGATCTGACTCCTGGGCTCAGTCAACAATCTGGACCTTGCTTTCACCCCCCATAGGGATGCCTTTGGGTAAGATCTGGACTTTCTGAGTATATCCTCAGGAAACTTAGAAATTTTACTGAGCTGTTTTTTAGTGTAACGCATTTGGTATACCTACGCATGCTTTGCAGACAGTGAATTTATCACTGGCAATCCACAAGAACTTTTATATCTGTTGCTCTTAATAAACTGCACTATTCATGCTGCTAGTCCCAGAAGTTCTGTCATTGGGCACTGTCAACTCCTCACTGGCTGCGTGAGGCCGTGGGGCGCTACTGGAGTGGGGGAGTGCAGTGCACTGTTAGTGAATCCGGAGCCATGAGAGAGAGTTCAGATAGACTGAACGTGACCGGACTAATAGTGCCAAATTGGACATCACTCAGAATGTAAACCTAAACACTTCTAGCCCCTCTGATATCGGAGGACCACCTGGAACGCAAGGTGGTTTATTTTCTGCCAAATTACTTTACCCTTTTCACGCAACACAGTGTTACCTTCATGTAGATTTATAGGACTGTGCTTTTGTGCTTTCTGGAAGCTCTGCTGAAATCTATGCTGAATTAAAAAACATATTCTGAAACCTTCTATTGTAACTTACTCCAATGTCTTTTGTGGAATTTTTTAGCTTTTATGTTAGAATTTGGTACTATAACTAAGCTCTAAATATAAGTGAAGAAAGAAGGGACTTTAACCTGACTGTTTTAATTGAAGTTTTATTAAGTCCAGTGGGGACTTTGCTTCAGTATACGGTGAAAAGGATGATAAGACTTAGTATATAAGTACTTAGATATAAGGAAATAGGATATATCTTAGGATACCCTAAGATTCAAGGGTTTAATTTTTTTAATGATTTTGCTGTAACAGTTTTTCAGCATATACAATTTATGCAGCAATTATCTAGTAATGTTGGAGAATTAACTCCTAATTAAACAGTCATAAATAGTGATGCAAGGCACAGTATAATAATGTGTCTTACTGAAAAATAATACCAACCTTTCTTTCACAATGCTGTGTGGTTACTTCTTTTGATGCAGAAATGTCTGACATTTTCAGGGTTCTTTGACAGTTTGATGGTCCATGTCCATCTAGAAGTGTTTAGTCTGATTATTGAAAAATGTACACTTAAAATCCCTAAAATTGAACAGTTTATATAAATGAAAATAACTTGTAATTAGTCGTATGCTGTGCCTAAACAGCAGCTGATTCAAAAATATTAAATTTCATTTGCTCAATGACAATATGCTGTGTGTTTGACTATTAATTTTTCTTTACTCTGGTTGACCCTTTCTCAGCTTACATTTAAACTATAACATGAAAGTAAGGATTGTAATTAACAAGTAGGAAATGTTTGCTGCAACTTATAGTACTTTGACATTTTTCAATTGTATAACCTCAGTGTGAGCTCTTTGCAGACTTCCTTCATCAACATGCTTGATGATTTATTTATTAATTTTTCTGAATATTCACAAAGTGATCAAGAATAGCAATCAAAATTTAGCAGGATGTAAAATCCAGCTGGGTAAGAAGGCCTCTTGTATCCTATTAAAATACAACTATTCTTATTATTTTGATGTATGTTTGAAAAAGTTCTTGTTTGTCAATGACACTTTTAATTTGTAGCTTCCTTTTAGGAAGGATTAAATCTCCACTAAGGAGATAAAAAATTATGTACAGGTCATAAATTTCACATTATAACAAGCATGTTATGAAAGTTGTATATGCCACTACTTTATATACATTCAAGCATTTATATATATTTAAACTAATAAAGTAGGTTACACTGTCCAAATTAATGGTGTTCCTACACAACTCTAAAGATACATTAATATAGTCTAGTCCTAAAGAAAGAGTAAACGCACAACCTCCTCACATCTCTGTTTGGGCAGTGTTTATTACTGGACTTTGACACATTATCCTGTCTATGTGAATAATAGCAGAATATTACATTTTCCTTGTCATGGCTACTTGTGATTGGTCGATTTTCATGCCGTGTGATGCAACGTGCTACTTAGTCATACATCTTTGCTTATCAGTGTTGCTCTGTTGTTCCTCTGAAGTTCTCTCTCTGTTCCTGTGGTACTGATGGTTTGGCCAATTTTCTGCCAAATTTATAGTTGACTCATCCACTCCACATGTCCTTTATTTGGATACTAGGATACAGTGTGAGACTATCCAAAAGCTTTGCTAAGATCAAGATAAATTACATCATTCACTCTCCCATCTATAAAACCATTCTTTTGATTATAGAAACAGTTGTGTTTTGCTAAAAATCCTTTGTCCTTTAGTTGGAATATTAAATAATGTCATCTACAGATTAGTTTAACACAATATATTTAGAACATTAAACCACAAATTTAATATCAAGTCTTTCAACAGAGAAAATACTGTTTGCTTTGCAATGGAATAAATTGTGCTTGCTGTTAGCTTTTGACATTTTAATGAGTTACATTTAAATTTTCTCTCCACGGGAGCTGGGATTGGAGGAATAGATGACAAATAAATGAGAAGGAAAGCAATATATTAATTATTAATGCTTCTGTGCTGCTTGGTAATTATTATATTAATAAAGTAGCCTCTGGTAAGCCCCTTGGTATTAAAATTTAAACTCATTTTGGAGAGAACAACTGAATGGACCATGAAACATCTGCACCTGAATTGAAACGAATTGCCAGAAATATAGTAGATGAACAGACATATTTTCCTATATAGGTTGAATTAATTTTTAGGCAATAAGGTCAGTAAAACTGTATTTTGAAAGTATAGCAGTATGGGTTACAGGGAGAGACAGAAATCTTGCAAGAGGTCATTCTAGTAGAAGATGTTGGGACCTTGATCTGATTTTTTTTTTTTTTTTTCCCCCTGCAACAGCCATATATTAGATGTTAATGTTAAAGGAAAATGCTTTTCAACTCTGATCGTAAAGATTTCTACCACTAATATGAAAAAAATATATATTACAATTTAAATCAGTAACTTTAGATGTAAAAATATTGTAAAACAAATTTGGATGAACAGCTGTTTCATGGACAAAAGGTCAAAAAAAGGACAGTAAATGCAACTGATGTACTGTTCATATTCATTATGAGTTGAAATTGAAGAATGTAGTCACTTATTTTGATAATATCTTAACCTGAAATTTAGCCCTGAAAGATTCAGGACATTAAATATGACTAGATCATAGAAGAAAGCATACCTTTATATCTTAAGAGTATTAGTCTCTGTAAGTGAAATAGCTAGCTAAGGCTCCTGAAATGGGCAATGGAAGTAACTGTGCCTTGTTTCTGTAACTGTTTCTTTGCAGATTATTTTCATTTAATTTCAGACAAATTGTTTCCATACAATATTAACTGTGTTAGCTTATTGATAGTGTTTTAATAATGAATAATAATTAAACCAAAACTAGATAATTGCTTAGTATTTTGAAAGAAGTCACCTTTGCTTAAATGCTGTGCAGCAGAAAAGCTTGATGGTATAAGCCAAACTTGTCTTATATGAAGCTGCAAACATGTTTTAAAATTTGATCATTATCTGCTGAGGTGTTAGCATACTTTAAAAATCCTGTTTCAGGATAATCTTATAATAATGCAGAACTCTGTTACAAAAGATACAGTGAGCTGGTGAGGTAGTGGCACATTCAGTAACACTGCTGGAGAAATAAATTTATATTTCATGGGCTATATTTCAGAAAATCATAACAACTTTTGTGTTATTTAATTGTCATATTAGCTGGATATCTTCATGGTTTGATTATTTAGTAATCATTATCTTTACAGAATGCAGTGGATGGAATAGTAGTAGCACCGAGGTAAATTCCCTGTGATAACTAAAGCCCCAAGAGCATTGCCAGATCCAGTGCAGGCTCTCAGGGTTACATAACTGGGAGATTTGCCATGCTGCTGCATGCTGGTTCTCCAATCTTATTCCCAGTGAGTGCAGCTGTATCTGCCACAAATTATTTTTAGACTAGTTTAGACTAACCTTTGTTACATATTTTGTCACATAGTCTCAAAAATAGAATGTAAGTGTTGACAGAATAATATAAAGCAGTTTGGAGGGAGGAAATAGAATGGGTTCATCCCTATGAAAGAGGAAGAAAGTTCACAGAAAGATTTGAAATAGACTCCGGTGATGTTCCAAACTGTAAATCTTAGCCTTATGAAAAACAACACTGTGGTGGTGTTCTCTTACAAAAAAAAACCCAAACAACATTAGAACAAAATCCTGTTAATCAGCACAGTATCTTTACCATCAGAGTAAGTAATCTTTCCCCTACCTACCCTTACCTCTCCTGCTGCTGGGGCGTGGAAGGGATACTTGAGTGTCTGTATATGTGTGCTTGTGGGAGATCTAACTTTGCTGTGGCCTCTTTCACCTGAGAGCAGCAGGAGCAGCCTGTCCTAGATCTTTCAGTCAGTCTTAGGGACAACCTGCCTCTTTCTTTGTTTCTCCTGGTCTTTGTCCTTGCAATGAATAACATACCTCTTTCCTCTCCATAGTTGAAGGAAAAAGTCACAGAGGAACATGAGAGACTACAAGGACAGGGAACAAAGCATAACTGCTCAGCAGGAGAGTAAAGGCAACTTTGGAGACTTCTCGTCACCCCCCAAAATCCCCACTAGACCTCATGGTTCTCCTGTTCCCACAGACTCCCGTTTCTTCATTGGTTTCACCACCCTAAAGTAAATTATATATCCTCTTTTCTCTGATAACAGCTGCATTTCAAAGCAGTGATGATGATACTGCTTTACTCATCACAATAGTTTCTAACAGGAATTATTATTAAGGATTGTTCTAGGTATATTAAAGAGTATTAAAAAGTTAAGTTAATTCTTCCTATTACATTTTGTGCCATGAAAGTTTATTATGATAGTGTTTTCCCTTGTTTTCAGAGCATTTAATGAGTTCATTATTTTCTGACTTTAAAAAAAAAAAAGCCTCATATTTGGTAACTTGCACAAAGCCACTAAGACCACAAATATCTATGAGTATCAGGGTCAGAGCTCCATCTGGAAAAAAGAAGCAACCACAGTTTTGACAGTGAGTTGTGGAAAATACAATGGACTGTTTTAATAATGACCAATAATAAGTGAATAAATGAAATGACATGCTAGTGAGATTGAAATTTAATTCTACTAAAAAAAGTAAAAAAGATAGACTGTGATCTGAGCATGCTAAATATATTATAAACAATCATATTACTAAGATTGAATTGCGTAACTGTCATTTACAACTACAACTGGAAAATGGAGTAGCATTTCCAGCAAGTATTGTTAAAAGAAAAAACATGACTCTGTAAAAGTATATAGAAAGAAAAAAAATGTGTAGGCTAGAAATGAATGATATTTCCAGGCTTGATTCTTCCTTGTTCTTGTAGAAATCTATAAAAGCCATCTTGTTCCTTCTTTACAGAAGAAAATGCTTCACTCATACACAATTCTAGTGCAAATGCTAAGTCTAAAAATGACACTTTCAGACTAACTGTATCTGGAAGTATCAAATCTTCCCCTAAATAAGAAACTATGAACCGCCACTAGAAACCGACTTAACATTTAATATATATATTATTAAGGCTTTATGATAAATACTCAGATGATATCACTACAAAAAGGATAAATGGGAATCGCAGGATTATAAAACAGTGGTTTAGCTGTAGTAGTGTAGTTTGTTTATCTGTCATCCAGGTTACTGGTTGAAGAATTGAGTAGACATTGTTCATGAGCAATAAGAAAATATTCATGTTGTTGAAGTTGCTTTAGCATGAAACAGATGGTCCAAGTTTTTATCAGCTCTGAGGTTTCAATCGTTAGTTTAAGTGCAGTAATACAATGCTATCTTTGCAATATCAATACAATTCACCTTATCACTCCTGGGTAAGACATGCTTGTTAAAATAATAAGATAAATAATGCTTGTTTGTGTGGGTTTGTGGTTTTTTTTGTTTTTGTATGGGAGACTGTATTAGTTGCTTATGCAATTACTAATCCTGAATTAACTTAGATCAGGAATTGCTGCCACAGAACTCCTTGCTGAAACAAAACCTCAAACATAATATATTATTGAGTCACATAGTCTGAAAGTGGAAATGAAGTTGCCTTACGTACTTTTGGTTCCATTTTCTTAGGCTTCCGGATATGAAAGCTCTTGAAATATCAATATTTAAAGCTCTGGAAATATCAATATTCTCTCTATGAGAAGTCTGAACACCATACTTCCAATCTGTTTCTAGTGTGGTTTGGGGTTTTTTTGTGTGGGGGTTTTTTTTGTGGTTTTTTGTTTGTTTGTTTGTTAGGGTTTTTTTGTTTTGTTTAATTTGTTTTCAAGGCCTTTTTTTTTTTAACTATTTTTTCTTCTTTTGTCCTAAAGAGGTGGACAGTGTGTTGGTGAATTCATACCTTATAATATACACTTCAAACTGTTTCACAAGGACACAGTTATGCTGCGCTCCTATCTCATGTTCCTCTGTAAGAAGTAATTTCTGAGTGTCTCAGAGTAAAATGTATTCAGTCTTTCCTGAATTCTTACTCTTCCAATTCCTCACCATCAACATGATTATAATTGTGAAGCAATGAAAACTAAACAACTTTTTATGCCTTCTTATACGTTGCTCATACAACCCCAGAAATTCTGGTATTTATTGATTCAGAGCATGGATTCACATATATAGTTGGACTTTTCTACATTTTCTTTCAAAACCTTGCCACCAATATTTTAGAATGGCAAAATAATATTGGTAGCCAGAATAATGGATTATAAATATTGGCTCCACACCACAGATAAGTAAGTATAAGTCCATAGCTTATCCCTGCCTACACAACAAGCCACTGGTC